>JAOXYC010192355.1:0-12114 GCA_028565715.1 Phoronis pallida
GTCCCTTGCTTAAACAGCCCCTCTTTTGTGCCTCCGAGAATGATTAGACCTGAATTTCCCTTGTCACCATAGACCACGATGGCAACATCACCGTACTGTAGAGATTCCAGAGTGTTGATCCAGATTTTCCAGTCGCCCCCTATAGCAGGAGAAAATAAGCTTTAAGAAGGTACAACGGTATAGAAGTTCATGTAGCATGCCCTGCATATGGGGGTTATTTTTAAACTATACACTTAATTATAGCAGTATTTTCTCACTATGGACCAATTTTGACAAAATTTCAATTATTGACATAGAAGTCAAGCCCATGGAATTACGAGACACAAACTGTCCACAAGAAACAACCTTGCGTGATTTTTTTCTAATAATAATAATAATAATACCCAGTGCTACGAGCGCTCCCCTAAAATCCTTAATAAAACTTTTGACATCATGTATCAAACATATTTATACCTACTTACCCTATTTCCTTTCAAACTGATGAATATATAATTTTACTTTGATAATAAGGTACCTTGTTGAAACAAACATCCCAAACAACTGTGAAAAAAACAAACTGCATACCCATGAAAGATGGCTCAGGTGTTTCAAGCCTCAGGGGCGTGGCCTCTTTCCTGGGTGTCACCTGTTTCGGTGTCGCCTCTCCACGGGTGGTTGATCTGGGTGACTCATCGTCAGAGATCTCCGAATGAGGAGATGATGGGATAGGTGAGTAGTCATCGTCAGATTCAGGATTAGGCTCCTCCTTCTTCTTAAGCACCTTGGTTGCTACACGTCGAGGACTGGTTTTCTTGGCAGGCTTTTCTGTTTTTTCTTTGGGTATACCAACTAATGAGATAGAAAATACAATTAATAACTGTAAAGAAGTATGATTGATGGATAGAAAATACTGTTTCCATCCATAGAATACTACGAGTGACCAAAGTTTTTTATAACAAAAACCTCTTCCATGTGAATTCAACAAATATAAGACTAATCCATGTTATACCATTTAGCAAAATAAAATGGCACCAAAGTGTATAATGAAAATACTTTTTAAACTGTGTACACTGTGACAGCTTATTTTCTCACATATAATTTTAAATTATTTTTAAAAAAATATTTACAAAATATGATATACTTCAATTTTTAATTTCAAGAATGTGAAACTCACATGATATAACTTCTGGGTATAACTTGACATTCTTTTCACCAGTATCCACTGTCGGTCGTATACGACCTTCAACAGTCATACCCAGGAAGATACCTCGCTTCTGAGCTGATTCTAAAGTCACATGACCTTTTTCTTTGTAACACTCCACTTTGAACTGACAATATTTATCACCCTTTCCCTGCAACATGAGAATTCACTAAATAAATTCTTGCTAAGGTTAGCGAGTTGAGTATGGGCACACCACAACACTTTTTCAAAAAATTATTAAACAATAAAAGAGACGTAATACGAAGATAAATAAACGATAATGAAGATATACAATATTGCCACAGTGAAGGACTGTGCAAGCAGTTAAAACTTTTTAACTATAAATGATACATGGAAAAAAAATGTAACCAACTTTTGCTAGTTAATGATTACGTTGGTTACAACTACCTAATAACCATTTTTTACCTAAAAATGTACAAAGTCATGTAAGCTTCAATTTAATTTGAGATATTCTAATAGAAATTTACCATGATATCAACGACTCCATCCTTCAACCTGATGAACTGTCCTGGGAAGACAACACTCTCAAACATTCTTACACCCTCGGCCACCTTATGTACTTGGAACTGTGCCAAACGATTCTTACGTCCCGTAGCTAACAGGGAGTTGTCGTGACTGATGTTGAGTGTTTGGGACAGCGACGTCCAGAACACGAGGACACCACCGTCTCGGAACATACCCTGGAGAGATTAATAATTAGAAATATATATATTATAATAATATGTGGTGAAATGTGAGGGGTTGATGGCAATTGAAGAAAGGCGAAGTACTCAGGTTTTGAAAACAATGAATTTAAACTAAAAACATCATAGCCTCAGAGGTTTTTTATCAGAATAAGTCAAATCAATACTGACTGAGTTAAAAAATGTTCTCAATTTCTTTACTGTGTTCAAAGTTAAAAAAATCTGATTGGACAATTAAAAAAAAGTTAGAATCTTGGCCAAAGTTGGTTTGAATGTATCTGTGTTAAAACATTTAACCATTGTAAAATATGTGATGGAGTAACACTAACACCAATTTTTCAAATGTTTATGAGAAACAAAACCTTGCCTGAATAAATCATACGAAGTACCCACCTTGCAGTAACAAAAAAACTGTTTTGAAGGTCCGCTACTTGTCCCCCGTGTATCCCCGGTCCGGCCATTTTGTAGTACTGTTAAATGCTGTAACATGTGTTTGACAGACTCAAGCATGATGCTACGGTCTGGTTGAACTTTGACCCGGAACTCACAGAATGCACCTCCTTTACCCTGAAGACAAATTTAAAATTAAGAGTTTTTTAAACATTTGGTATTAATTTCTCTGTGTTGTATTCCTTCAACAAATATTTTTCTTCTTTCTTTCAAATTTTTTTTAAAAACCATAAGTTATCTAATGATATTATCGATGGGAGAGTAACAAATAAAACTGTAAAATTTCTAAAATCGATAAAAATATATTGAAGAAAAGATTTATCAAGTATATCACAAACTTGTGTAACATAACATGAGATAGAACAACAACCAAAGATTTCAACAACTAAGCGAACAGCTTTCAAAAATTTTTTTTTTTAAATGAACGAAACAACAATTATTTTCATAAACTCACTGCAACATGGTAATGATGTGCTAACTTTCTGCTCAATGCACACTGTGGATCATAACACTTGTTTCAAATACCATTTCTCATTTTTGATTTTAACTGTGATTCATCATAAGAAATGTTTTTTAATTGATTTGATGTGCACCTCAATAGTGAGTTGCCATCTTTTGTGGTAAAATAAAAGTAAAAGCCACACCATATAACTTGTTAGCAAAAATGCATGATTTTATCATTATTGAACACTTCAAATAAAAAATCACATCAACACTTAGTTCTGGGTTCATGTGAAGTAGGTCGATTTGCACTATTTTTCAAACACTTTTAACAAATTCAATAGGTAATTTAGTTGCACGCCCACAGCATACAAAATGCATATGTCCTTCAACGCTAAACACACATAGTCCCTCAACTTGAATATGGGGTGGCTTTCACAAATATACAATTTTCCTGCTCATATAATTTATGTTAGCGAAGGGTTCACAACATGCTGTTAGTTAAAACATCAACTATATGAAGTGCAAAATGCGATCATGTTGTATTGAATCTATCAATGGTGTGATTTGTATGCTTGTTATTGGGGTGTATAATGTTTAAGTGCAGGTTAGCTTGGTTTCACTCTAGGCTTTTAAATAACCTTTTACCATAAATTTGATGATTTGTCAAATATCAAACTTATTCAGGCATTAACTGAAATAAAGACATTTAGAAATTGGTTAAGAAAATGTGTGACGCACTCCTCAATTCCAAGGGTACCAGAGAATCCCCCGCACAAACTTTGAATCCATTTCACGAACCACTCATAATTGGTTATTCCCTCTCACGAAACACCAAAGCTCTCGCACTAATGCGATATTCCATGCCACAAACAAGTATTCCCTCTCACGGTAAGAAAATCCCCCTCACGAACCACCAGAGACAACAAAGGACTTCAGTACAGTACAGAGCTTTGGTGGTTCGTGAGAGGGAATAACCAATTATGAGTGGTTAGTGAGATGGATTCAAAGTTTGTGCAGAGGATTCTCTGGCACCCTTGTATTCTTTCAGTGTGATTAAAACATACATCTTGATTTCCGATAAATCACAAAGTTGACAACAAAGGGACAGTACAGTAGTGCATTAGGACATTGTGAACAACATTGTACCATCACCCGATAGCACAAACGTACCGCATACAAAAACCAGGGGTCCTCCACGTGCTAGCAAATGACAACAGGGGGCGTGGGTGAATAATGCAAATAATTAACCAATCAAAAACATGCAAACGACACATAGTGTAACATGCACAAGTGTCTGCTAGTTATTACTTTGCCAGCAATGTCGTCAAATATATTGAACAAAGTGGAAAATCATTAACCCTTATCAAGCTTAATTTTATTGGCTACTAAAGTTTCTGTTGGCATTTTGTTCAATATAATTGGATAAGGCTGGCAAACTTTGCTATAAATGTCTCACTACAGTCAATGACATACTACAAGTGTCAGAATTCTATAATGTTAAGATCCAAAATCTTATAGAAAATCATGAACCATTGTTCTAATTACCAAATACATGCTTTACCCCACATTTTTCCACGTAAGGTGTGGAGAAAAGTGCATGGTTAAAAAATCTTTTTTTTGTGTGTGTATGAGCGTTAAAATGTCTTATATACTACCCCAAATATTAAGTTTACGGAATGATGCGCAGGACGAAAAACTTTCAAAGTCAGATTAATCTAGCCTTTACATTATAGCATTCTGACACATTTCACAGAACAAAACAAAATACAACTACAGACTGTAGTGAGACAAAAATGTGTCAATAGATTCAAAATACTGACCACTTGTAAGTGTACCTCCTGTCAAAATATTCAATGTTTAGCAAATGATTTATTTCAAAAATTCAAATAAATTATTATAATAATTTTAGTTTAGGGGTATTCCAGCAAAAAAGTTCCCTTATTCCCCACACTGGGACCTTCTTGCTGGGGTAGCCCATATTGGAATGATCTCTATTCCTGTATGGACCTGATGAGATATCAAATTGCATATCAATAACTTGGTAATTAGAAATGAATTATTACATAACAAAATGCTAAAAGATATTATTTTTTATGATTTTTAAAATTTGTTTCACCAATAGAAGAAAAACAAAATAATTCAAAAAAATTTATTTATGCCGTTCAACTTACCGCCCCGAGAACTCTCCCACCATCTATAGCCAGATGATAGTTGGGATGTATTGCACTACTAAACACTCTCACGTTACCAGTTCTTGGAGTTATTGTAAAAACACCTAAAAATGAGATATATATCATTTTTTGTCTGCTGCTGTTATTTCAAGACAGTTGTCTCTATAGTGCAAAAGAAACAATTACTTGAACTGTAAGCTATCATACATTCAATTACCATCCGATATATTACCGTTTTCAGAATGAAAATCTGTCATAGCTAATTATTTACAAAAAACTTGAAAAATCATCTTCTCAAGGTATTTAGCTAAGTAAAGTATAAATACTTGAATGTAATTTCTGTCTCCTCTTTTTAGCACCATACCTTACCTGAATCATCATCAAACTCCCCGTTCCCATCCACGCTAGCATCAGACTTGATCCTCACTGCTTGTTGTGTAGCTTTAGACAGTAACATCACCTGGTTATCACGATTGAACTTCCATTTCTCATGTTCCCACTGTTAAAATTAGATTCAATTTCATGAATGGTTATGACTAGACATTTGAGAAAAGACAAAACAATTCAGAACTTCCAGTCTTCTACTGTCATGGCCGGTATTTTATTCCCAGCCAAAAGTTTAAAATGTTTCTATCTTTTCTTCTTTGTTCACAATAGATTTTGGCTTGAAATGCCCATAGTTATGGTAAAACTACAATTGCTTTAAAGTTAAGTCAGTGGCCCATTCAATAGCGTGTCAGCGTACTCAAAACATTAAGAAGACGATACCCCATATTAAGTGATGAGATTTCCTAGATTCAAATATCACACATTAAAACTAAAATTAAACAGTGACGTTATCAGACACTTACCATTTCTCGTTCAACTTGCTCATGATCAAATTGATCTTTGACTTTCAGTTCTCGTACAATTTTCCCATCATCCTCTCCTGCATCTAGCCAACGATTACACAGGAACACGACCTCATCTTGATCTTCGTTTGTTGTGTCTCTGATGATAACTTTATCGAGGAACCACCCCTCGCCTGAAATATGAATTTCATTAATTATGTCACTCATTTTATTGAACAAAATTATTGGGAATTCCATTTACTCACACAAACTTTAGGTGACTGATGACGATTTCGATTTAAACAAAAGGTGGAGCTATTTCCCAAAACCTGTCAGAAGGAAAGGCATCTGCGTCACACAGATGAAACGTTATGTGGAGTTATGAAATTTCCAATAATTGACACAATTTTTCTATAAGATCTACCACAACTAGATGGTGACAAACTTTCATGCTAATGAAAAGTAGAATTACTGTAGCACTAACAGAACAATGATGGTAAGTTGAAGTCCATTTAAATAATGCAATCAAAAATCTGGTTTTCTTTATTTATACTTGAACTCTAAATAAATATACACATAAAATTTGATAAGGGGCTACCTTCAACCAATCAAAACTCACCAGGTTCAGTACCATTGTGACCAATCAAAATCTTCCTTAGAGTGGCCAATGAAACGGCTTCTAATGTGATGACTGCAGTCTGAAACAGAAGAATGGTAATGAGAATAAATCAATTGTACGCAATCGCAATTTTGAAGAAGTTTTTCCTAAAATCCTCTTAATTTATAATCCGTTTCAAAATTATGTTGCTGGGTTTATAGCTGTACTTGAAATATTCTTTTCATCAAGACGGGGCATGATTCTGAGTCTAATCAAGAACACACAGAATCTATGACTCGCGATCTATCGCGTAGATTAGAGCTTTCATTAATTATCTAATTTAACGATCAACGATTGTAATGAAACTTTCAGATAGATTAAGAAAGTGGTCAAACTGTAATTTGATGCTAAAAAACCAGAGAGTTGTGCGTTATTTTTTAAAATATCGTCAATTTTAGCATAGCGGCCGGCGCAGTTGGAGATTCTATGTGATAAGTTCTTGGTCTAATGTATTACCAGATTTATCAGAGAGTTACCATGATCCTAATTCAAACAGCCAGCAGTTGTGTAGATGTTCATTTAATGTAACTTCCAGTTTTATCTGTTTTTTCGTAATTCCTGTTATTTCTAAGATCTTGATATGTTATATTATGTCACAATAACTACCTGTCCTTTTCCAAACATTTTTGACTGTTTGAGCTGAAATAAATGTCGGACGCCAGTATCTCCCCTCTCACCGAACACGGTCATATAAACATTAGCTTTAGTTCCCGCATTCCAGAGATCCCCTGTTACTATGGCAACTTCATATGATACAACTAAAAAGAGATTAAAAACCAAATCAAAGCAAAGGACAAACTTTAAGTGTTGGGTAGATCCTACTTCATAAGAGTTACACTATCAATTAAACAGCAAATAATCAATAAAGCAAGGTAGATTATTACATCATACCATGTTGGATATTGTTTCACATCCATGTATAAAATGAGTTGTAGTTACCTGTGTTTATCTTGCTTTGTAATCTTTGTAGAACTACTGTATTTGACTTTATTTATATTTCTTGTACCTTTCTTAGTAATTTGTAAATCAATTATTTTTTTAAGCCCGGATATTTGATATTTTTCTCAGCTCATACTTACTGCATTATTCAGTTTATGTATAACGGATACAAATGTTTGAGTTTATTAACTAAAGGTTGCCACTATCATGTAAACAACACCAAAAATCCAAGCACTTTCAAATGCAATTTAAATGCACAGAGAGTCGTTTTTGATGTTTGAAAAGTAGTGCTTGATTTTTAAACAAGAGTTGATACGTCTAAAGAATTGTGAAAATGTTCATTTTGAAAAATCAACTTACTTGGCAAGACTGGTTCATCCTCACGCATGGCTGGTATTTCTCTCAGTATCTCCCCGTCATCCTCATCCTGCGATAACCACCTACGACAGACAAACATGAGATCCTCCTCCGTATGTTCATCCACCATTCGCACCTGGTCGCAGTACCAGCCCGGGTAATCACCGGTGTTATCATGGGTCAGACGAATCTTGTAGATCTCGCCAATATTCCCAATGTTAATCTGTAGAAATAATTGATTTAAATAATATATATTATATTATACTTTTTATGCAGATTGTTTCCATGCTGTATTGGAAAGGTTTCACTGTGGGAAGCCGATTTCAAATTTAAATCCAAATACATGATAGGAAAACTAATTATAGAATCATAATCTGGAATGGAAAACTGACTGCAGCTCAGTCTCAGTCTTTTGATTTATTTTTTCTAATCCTGACGTCGGCATTTTAAACTGGGAAAGGATATTGTGAATGTTAGGCAATTGTTGCAAGTCTATCTAAAAGTGTGTTTGAATGGCAGAATAGACTGAGTTTGGTGCACTGTGATATGATGCTGAAAACTATCAAGTGATTTGAATCAAAAGTTCTGTATCAAAATTGTTCACTGTTCACTAACTATTATCACTAGACTTAACCATTGTCACAAAACATTTTAGCACAAACAAAATTGTACCAAATACCGCAGTAAAGTTAAACAGAAAACTAAACATTCAATTTGGTAATTTTATCGTTACCTGGTCACATACGAGAATAGGTCTGTTAGGCTTGTACTTCTCCTGATAGACAAGTAAAGGAAGAGAGTGCAAAATTAAATAGAATAAAATAAACAATAAATAGAGTCACCAGTTTAGTATCAAAATACACTGTGCAGACATTAGATAGAGGACAACATAAAAAATACTGATAAACAAAATTGACATTAAGAAGCCAGAAAATAACAAAATACATATTTCCCCATAAGCAAATGTTCAGTCAAACATCTTAATTGAAAATATATATTCAAAAATATTCTTAATTTAATGTTCAATAGAAAAAACACCCATACCAAAAACATAAATTATAAATGAAACTGAAAAGGCCTTTTTCAGGCTTGAAAATAGCAAATATATACAATGTGCAGATATTCAGTTTTAGAGGTTCATCGTTAAGGCATTGAGCATTAAAACTCCTATAATGACATACCGAAAATTCATCGATCTCTCCGCTACCGAATGCCTCTGGGTCATTTGAGATGACTGGTATTGCACCAGAGTTTCCCTTATGTCCGTACACAGTGATTGAAACACTTGCTGTAGTCCCTGCAGAGGGCAGTTCATTAGTTGTGATCCAAACGTGCCACTTGCCTCCTAGAAAGGAGAATGATGGGTAAAAATAAATAAGTTACAAAACAATAAAATTCACAGTGTGGTCACTACTTGAAAATCAAAAGCGCAATTTTAATAAACTTGAAATACGTTTGTTGAATTTCAAATAGCATTTTCAATTGTACACACCTATTGCACAAATTGCAATGTGTATTGACCATAACTATTATATGATGAAAAAGACACTTCCATGATGATGAGTTATAAAAGATGATAAATAATAGGTTCAAGTCGAATAAGTAGGTCCCTCGTCTATTGGCGTTATTCAGTCAATATGTTTCCAATGACTGAATAAGGGAAGTTATTCGAGGGACCAACTTATTCGACTTGTACCAAATAATGTTGTCCTATTTTAATTTGAAAATGTTATCATATCATCATTCATATGTCAGTAAACTAAATTACCATTCTCAAAAATTAAGTTATAATATCAAGTATTTCTTAAACAATTTCTGATAAAATGTAAGTGAAAGGTAAATGAAATTATAATTGTAGGTTTCAATTTTTTGCTATTAAACATAATTCACTTAAATATTTTATATGAGATTATTGTCAACTAGTTCAAAAACAGCCTGATCTATTTAAATTCCTACGTGTTCTGGATAGCTTGTCCCTTCTTTCGGTTAGCTTGTGACCATATGGTATCGAGTCCAATGGTTTAACGAAATTGTTCTTTCTTGGAGGTGGTTTTCTCTGATCGACTGGAGGTGGTGCTGTTAGCGGTTTGAATCTCTCTTTAGCGGCTGCGATGTAGACAGTGTCTGGATTGTTGAAAACTGCTGATAAACTCCTGACCTGTTAAAATCATAAAATCAAAATTCAAGATATTCAAATATCAGTTTTAAAAATTTATTCAAGGAAATTGAATTTTCAATTTGAATTAATAACAAGCTCTGCCACAGTGTTTTTTCTTTTTCAAACTTTCAAACTCTGTTTTTAAAAAGTTTAACTCTGAGCTTCATGAAAGTCAACAAAATTTTCAAAAGTAAATATTCAAGAAAATCAAATCGAAAATTAGTCAAATTAAGATCTGTTTTAAAAAATGTTTTTGATCCAACTGAATTGAATAAAGCCCAGATTAAATATGTTTTTTGAATGCATACATTAGATATAGTACTAGCTAATGCTTTATCATCAAACCTACAGATGACAGTTGATAACAATTTCTAATTGGAAAGCCCAGTCATTAAAACATTTCAAGTGTATGGTGCAAGGATTTTCTGAATTCAGTTTCATTTTAATAAATGACTTATGTTAATAAATTCATTTCAAAGTATAATTGACGATCAATAAATGTGGTTAAACACCACAAAGGCACATTCATGATTTAAACAAATAACCAAGCATAGGAAACAGTGTTTTTATGATACAGTATATAATTGTTTCTGAAAATGGCATAGATCTATAATCTATTTCTAGCTGGAACAAATATTTATTCAATCTTGAAGTGTTCATTAAAAAACCCTGGATTTCCACTATGAAATGTTATTCATCTAGATTATTGGTTACATTGCCATGAGTGCACTTTATCAATTCCTTTTTGTCTATTTACTAAAGCCTTTTTGCATAATTTTAATCACCATTTCCCTTTTGTTAATATTCATCCTTTTGTTATCTCGAAAAAATGAGCCAAAATGAGCCATATATAAGTATGTCAATGTCTCTAAAACTCAGTTTTGAGAAATACATGTTCAAAACGTGCCTTTATTACAAGGTTCACAGAGTTTACAAAATGAACTGCTTGTCGGTAGAGCATGTTCAAAGATAAGAGCAGTCACGAGGGATAACATTACACCTTTTCAATTATTGACATAACAATAACTTAGGTTTCACCTGGGAAATGTTGAATTACCTGAGAGCCAGGGTGGAGTCCGAGTGTGTTACTAGGGCATCGGATAAATATTGACGGCATTGATTGATTAATTATTTATCATGTTCTTTTTTTGCAAACATTTGGCCTTAAAAACCACTCGAGAAAGATGTACATGCTTTTTTGTAGAGATTCACATATAGTGGGGGATATTACCTTTTATTGACTTGAGATGCCCAACGCCAGATACTTTCATTAGACAAAATCCATAATATGGCATCTGTTTTTTTTTAGAATATAATTGATTGAAAGGTGCAATGTAAATATTTAAGCACTTTAGTTTTCTGTTTTCCATTTTGAGAAAAAATTCATCAATTACTACTATAGGAAGCTATTTTGTTATCTGTTTTTTTATGAGGTTCTCATACAGTATGTTCACACAAAGTGGATATTACCTGATTGACAGGCCGCAATGTAAATGAAAACACATTTTTGTATTCTATTTCGAGAAACTAATTCATCGATCTGTTTCCTCAAAGAAAAATTGGAGAAAATGATTTTCATTTCAGTCATATGGGTTGACTTACAGTATCAATAGAACGAAACAAAAACATGTATCTCTTTTCAACTTAAAATAAAATATATTGGTCTGGATTTAGAGCTGAATAGATGTGGATAGACTTTTTCACAACTCTATCAACAACACTTACTTTTTTCTCCGTAACTTTGTATTTACAATCATTTTTTAAAGATTCTGAACTGTCAAAAAAGCTTGAATGTCTTTTAACAAGTTTTGCATTAATCACTAAATAATTTTTGATGTGAGAAAATCTATTAATTACCTGTCTTCCTTCTAGAGTGAACACTCGGTGGACGGCCATCTTGAAAACCTCACTGAAATCATCTAATAGGTTCTCAAAACTACGAATAGCCTTCCTCTTTAACCAGAATGTGTGTTGTACAACAGAGTCGCCATTTTTCAACACAACAATTTTTTTCGTCGGCAGGGAATCATAACGACCATGGGCCGTGTTCAAAGCAGCTTCATCTTCACTAAGTGTATTAGCGTTCTGGGGTGCGTGACTTGTTCGTAATGCTCGTGGATCAGACTCGGCTCTCAAATACGGCGTTGTTATACTCAGCACGTCCGCCCTTGATCCCCCATGCCAACTGTGTCCCGATTTAACAACCTTTTCCACATCGATACC
>JAOXYC010192466.1:0-12095 GCA_028565715.1 Phoronis pallida
GTTTTGGCATTACTTTTTGCGCGTTTATGTCTTTTTTTACTATTGGGAGTTGTAATGAGAGCATTTGTCTGTATTCTGCTACCTGCAGTCCGTGCAGCGATACGAATAGTGGATTCAATACCATTAGCAATTCCTGAAAAAATGAAAATTATATATTAGATGACGTTTACCATGAAATAATTGCCCATCCCACGATGGAAACACAAGAGATGAGATGTCGATGAAACAACATGGTAATAAAAGTTCCTTACTAGGTGAGTGAGTAGTTCATCTAAACTACTCACTCACCTAGTAAGAAACTTTTATTATTATGTTATCAGGAGAGTATGAACAATTTATTCCATCATAGTAACAACATCGTGACAGAAACAATTGACAAACTTCAAGGGTTGTGAATATGAATGGGGTCTTCACGCTGTAGCAGGAACCCTGGAGGTGAAAGCAAGCTAGTGCACCTATGAACTGGAACCCTGCAACACAAACGGGAACCCTTGGAATGAAGACAAAACCCTGAATTCAACACCAAGGTAGGTGGTTTCAGGTTCGGGGAAACTGTTTGTGGTTCAGAGTTCTGTTTATAGGTCCTGAGTTCTATTTCATAGGTGCACAAGCCCTGTCTTTGACTCCCGGGTCTCTCAAAGCTAGGAGACCCAATTGATTCATAGCTCTTGGACAAACAATTTAATGAACCCCAAGAGATTCATAGAACCCCTGCAATAGTGTAATGAAAACATGGCTGAATGACTTGTTTGTTAATTGTCAAGGCTCATCCAAAAAGCTTGAAACATAAACACCATGTCAAAACTTTGGTTAATTCCAGAAATGAATTTGTCTTCAGTTGACAAAATGTTTTTTTTCTTCTGAAAATGACAAATCCACAATTATATAGTATTTGAGTAGGGGATCAAGTACACACAAGCGGAAATGTGAGTGCAAAGTCTTACCAAGTGAGAAAAAGCCCAGCGTTTGCGGGGAAGGCAGCAGAGAGGAACATGGAACAGAAAGAAACAGTCACACAATAAAATGAACAAATCACACCATAAGTCACATCACACATTACTGTACAAAACAATTGTATCTGCACATCACTGCTGACTGTTCTAAGCAGGTTAGCACAGCAGCACATGTTACAGGCAAATTCACATTTTATACAAATTCTTTCCATGTTCAAATCTGAGTTTTATACTGATTTGACAACACTTTGGAATGCAGTCAAAATTCTGTAGAGGATATGTGTTTTTTTTTATCCAATTTTCTCCAAAAATGAAAACTCCTCTACCAAGGTTTGACTGCATTCCAAGTTCAAAAGTTTTGTGAACCTGACTTGACAAATTCAAAAAAAGTCTGAAAGATTAAAAAGTAATTTTTAAGTTCAGGGGACATTTGATTCTCATAGTTTTTTAAAACGCTTTGTTAGAATTAGGCTTTGTAAGCATTAGGCTTAGGAAGGATTAGGCTGTTATCCATGCTGGGTTCTGTGTCGAAACAGGCAAGTTGTCCAAATGCTTTAAAACGGACGCCGGTAGAACCCCTCACAGAACCGTCCCGAACAAAGGCCCGACACCAAGGGAGATTACCGCGCAATTGTTAGAACTGGTTAGCGGGATATTTACATAACTGTTTACAATAGGCAGGTTTCAGGTTAATTACTTTATTGCTGCCTTGGTTAAGATAGACTTGTTATTCTTAGATCATAGATAACCGTCGGTGAACATCAGGGTGATGTATATGTATCACACTGTTGTCTAACATGCGTTTGAAACAGTGAAAAAGCTTCTCCATGTGTATAATAGGATAACACATGAAATGTGTATATATAAAGGATAACACAGTTGTACCTACCCATAGAGTCATTGTTTATAATATAGTCTCCATCACCACCACCAAGTCTTTGAGGAGAGCCGTCTATTGAGTCTTTACCTAACAAGTTTACAAAATCAGCAAATTAAGAAACCATACATTCAATTTCTCACTATTGTGATAGCAATTCACACTGTTAAGAGTGCAAATCTCAATATAACTGATGAATAGAAGAATATTAAGAAGAATTCTTATTACGCCAATGTATCAGGGAATTGAATAATTATATTTTATTTATCAAATGTTAAAGATACTGTCTCCTCGTTGGTGAGGATCTGGCATCAAAATTAAAATCAACTGGAAATTTTGTGTACGAGTCTTTTGATGAACATAACTAACTTGCATCTTGGTAAAAAAAAATCAAAAATCTGTAAAGGGGCTTTTTGGAGCTTTTTGTCTAACTCTGTCTGCAGACAGAGATATACTTTTTTGGGATAAAAAGCTCTCAAATCACCCCTTACAGATTTTTTTGAATTTTTTTACTCAGATGCAGGTTAATTATATTCATCAAAGGACTCATACACAAATTTCTAGTTGATTTGAATTTTGACCCCAGGTCGGGTCCAACGCAGGAGACTATCTTTAAGCATTTTTTCAGAAAAATTCTTAATAGCCACAAGTGCTAATTATTCAGAACATGGTATAAATTTCCTATAAATAGTCTACCAAGTGCATCTCCATTATTGGTCATAGCTGGGCTGCGTGAACCTTTAGGTTTCATCATCCCAGGTATTTTTACAGTGGTCTGCATGAGTGAGATTTCTTTTCCATGAACATCATCCATGTAGTCCTGGAAAATAGAATGTATTGCAAATGATCAAAAGCAGAGAAGGAATATAAATTATGTTTATTAATAAATTCTCTTTTACATTATCGTGTTTGCTTTACTGGCCGAATTGATCATTTTTGTAAAGACAGAAAAATTGGAACTCTCGACCGGGAATCGAATCCAGTTCTCCCGCATTTCATGTGCCGGTGTTTTACCTCTAAACTACCGATCGTTCACATATCATCTGTCAATTTTTAATGCTATACAGCCAGTATATATATTCACCCCGCTAAGTGGCAAAGCAAACACGATAATATTAACATTAGACTCAAAACGCAGTCTTGCATTCATCAAAAAAATCCTAGTACGAGTAGGGCAGAATGGCACCACTCAGCGGGGTGAATATATATACTGGCTGTATAGCGTTAATAATTGACAGATGATATGTGAACGATCAGTAGTTCAGAGGTAAAACACCGGCACATGAAATGCGGGAGACCCGGTTTGATTCCCGGTCGAGAGTTCCATATTTATCTGTCTATTCAAAAATTCTCTTTCGTCAGACTTAAAATTCCTTAATATATGTCTTTTTCAAATTGTCAACAAACTTGCACGTATAACACACAACTTAAGTGAAATAACACAAGTTTTACCTGAAAAACTACCCTCAACTTATTGAATCAATTTAGCACTTTTACGCACTGTCAGGAATTACCTCACCCTTAAGCTTTAGAAGAGTCTTGTCAACTGGGATGACAAACAACTTACATTCACATTTACATTCAACTTATATGTACAATAACTCAACTTTACCAGTAAAATTACACAGAACTGACACATAACTTACATGTAAATTGGGGTGGTAACTCATAACTTTACCAGTAAAATTACACAGAACTGACACATAACTTACATGTAAATTGGGGTGGTAACTCATGATATGTACAATAACTCAACTTTACAAGTAAAATTACACAGAACTGACACACAACTTACATGTAAATTGGGGTGGTAACTCATGATATGTACAATAACTCAACTTTACCAGTAAAATTACACAGAACTGACACATAACTTACATGTAAATTGGGGTGGTAACTCATGATTCCATTATCACATAGCGTCACATATTTTTTCTTCCACTCTTTATTTAAACCTTTGGTACTTTTTTTATATAAATATCCTTGCTTGATTGGAATGGCCCGCCCACTTCCTACTTCGACCTCAGGCTCCGCCTTCTTGACCTTTCCGTCCTTGCCAATCACAAGCTCCTCCTCTTTTTTGTTAGGCTGTCAATCATAGTAACGTATATTTTATCATCAGATTACAAAATAAAATTGTAAAAACATCAAAAAAACATGGAGGTGTTTGCACATCTAGAAAAAGTTAAAATAGAAAAATTCAAAATCCAAAAGATGGAGGTTAAATGCATTATATTATAATGCCATACAAGAAATAAGAAGAAAAGATTTAGAAAATTGAAAGTTGTTCATGAAAGAATCGTGCATAATACTGTTTTTAAAGTACACTTAGGACCTATCTTTCAAATATTATATTTTTTATGGAAAAATCTGCATGCCTTTCCAACACCTCCCTTGAACTGAATGATTCATAAAACTACTGCCTGTCCAATTAAAAGTATTATTAATTAAGCGATCAAACAAAACCAACAAGCCGGGTAGCAGCCGCGTGGCTCATGGTTTAATTGCATCATGTTTCAAGCACCAAATACAAGCAGCCAAAAGCACCATAGTGCAAGTGGTATAATATCCAGTTGGTCATGAGTAAAAATATTGCCATTCATTCATTAGACTGGTTACAATTGGGGTGATCTGATAAGAATGTGTCCCAGTGAAATTTTGTTTGGCTGTAACCCTAGGTTGCATGGTCTTTTCAAACCATGATGGGTTATGCAGTGTCCATTATTGAACATCTTTTTGAATTTTGAAAGCCTCCTTTTTCAACTCTAAAACAATACATTTTTTTCATTGAAAATCTGATGATTGAAAGAAGCCCTACAACTGGCTAAATTTTTTAAAATTAAAATGCAATAGAAAATATTTTTTTCCAGAATGGAAACAGAGGCTCAATTTACAATGCAGATGTTCATAGAACTCAGTTATTCTTGACCAACAGTTTATCACATTATGAAAGCATCAAGGTGCACAATGAAAAAAGGAAATTCACACGCTCTTGTTTATAATAGTCCAGCATACAAATCAATTATGCCGTGGCAAGAAAAGTAAATTTTGCTTGAAAATTGCAAGCTGAACCCAAGCATGCAGTTCAACTGTTTGACAAAACAAAAACAGAGAACAATATAATTAAAGCAACTCTAAGCCCAAGGCTTTGTAGTTACTCACAAGGGACAACATTTTGGCCATGGTCCAAAAGAAACCAGCCATGTTCAATGACTGCTTGGAAATACTATTGTCTCTGTGTTTGTTTTTCAATCTCTTAGCGTTAGAATTCAATGAAGTTTTTTATTAGATGCCTAGTCAGCAGTTAAAAATATATTGTGCACTTTTAATCAGTGATTTTTGCACTTTATTTTCTTTTATTAACAACACACTCGCCGTTTAGTGAAATCTTAGATAATTGTGCAGGTACCACAAAAGCAAAACCAAAAGTATTGAATATTTTTATTCCAAAAGTAGTTTTCGATTCATGAAGCCAAAACTGCCTGTGCATCTGGTCATTTAACTGCTGACGATAATTAAAGAAGAATCAAACAAGAGCCGTAACAAGGCACAGCGTAGGAGCCAGCCTACGTACGTTGAATATACTAGATCTCCGCCGTGTCCTTCTGTGCTGTGAAGGTGTGTTACTAGGATCCTCGGTCTTGTCACTTGACCGGTCCTGGAAACACCAAGGTCAAAAAAGTGGGTCAAGGTTATCAAGCAATCAGGTCAAATGTTGCAAGTTTTTCAGGCATTAGCTCATTAGACATTCCATCCTCTATATCATGCCTGCTCAAACCAAACCCTAAGCAACATGCATTCTATATATTGTTATGTATCAATCATTTTGAAATAAGAATACAAATAATTGATGCTTTTACTGGCCAAAACTGATAAATATTGAAAAGACAGAACAAATTGGAACTGTCTTTTCAAAATGAAGTGACCAGATTTCAGTGAAATGTTTCGGTTCATCACACAAACCCTCTGACTCCATAAAACATTTTCAATATGTACACCCCTCAGCTGATAGCAACCTTTCCAAAGACACTTTGAAAACCTTTAGGGTTTATTGATCAAAGAAACCGAATAGCGTCAGTCAACCTCACACCAAAGCAGAGTCTCCCATGATATTGAAAGCCACCATTCACATTATCCATAGGAAATGCCACATGCTTTTAAGCCATCATGCAGTCATGAACATGCACCGTTTCTATGCAGGAAAACACATATAAGTAAACATTTAATTTATAAATTTTTGTCCGTTTTTTCATTTGTAGTGTTCCAACAAAATTGGTACGGTCCTACTTTCTGAGTACACTTATCAAGATTATAGGATTTGGATAATAATAATCATGAAAATGTTCAGTCAAAACTCGGAATACATTTAAAATGAAGCATCTCACACCTAATGGAATGGATGATTATGACTAAGAAACTTCAGAAACATTCCATAAGCGACTATAGGTAAATGAGTTTGAATAAAAATGTGGTCCCTCGTAAGTTGGCGTTATTCAGTCAATGTGTTTCCATGGACTGAATAACGGGCACCACATTATTCAACCTGTACCAATGAGTTTTGATAACATGCAAGTAAGAAGCCATGCTATCAAGCTCGGGAAAAAAAAGTAAGAATCGGATGACAAGCATAGAAGCATGAAATTAAAATACAGGGACCCTCCTAAAGCTTCATGACAAAATGTGTTCAACCCAATAAATTAATTAAAAAAATTTGGGGGCGTGTCTAAGTTTTCCTAAAGTTATGGTTAGATAGTATCCACAATCACTGAATTAATATGTCTACAAGTCATTAAATTCTAAACCTATGAAAATCAAACAAACTGTTATACATGCCAAATGTTCAAGTAAAATGCTCCTTAGTTTATAAATCATGCAATATTCCTTTTTTAAAGAACCAAGGAAGATTTGCATTGGCATACAATTCACATTTAGTTACACTTTTTTAATAAAATACATTATCATACTACATAGTTCACTTTATATGTTCTAACTAATACTTGAAATAACCTCGAACATCAACCAAAAATTACAAATTTTTTTAAGTAAAATATTTGACAAAGAGGTATCTCGCTTTAAAAAAGTTTACATTCGAAATGAGTTTTGCTCAATAATCGGAAAACAAGAAGAAAAGGAAATTGACTGTTTTAGACTTGAGGAAGAATTCAATGATTGCGAATATCAAACCATAACTCCATTAACGATTTCTAACAACTTACAAGAGTAAGACTGGATCGTACACGACTCACGCGTGTCAAGATGGGCGTTAAAGGACTATTGGAGGGAATTTGAAGTTCCTTCATGAATGTATCCATTTTGTCCTGCATGTGAAGAGAAATGACACACATGATAAAGTGGTGATGGCTGGTGATAATGAATAGATAGTGGATGATAAGAGTTGGTGATTCACAGGCCTTTGTAGCGACAACGACACGGGCACCAAAAACTAGGCACAAAGGTCTCAAACTGGACAAACGGACCTAAAAACTAGGCACACGGACCCAAATACCGGCTACACACACCTGAAAAACATAGTGCTGTGTGTGTCTGTGTGCCTGTTTATTGATACCGGTACCCGGTATTTTGGGTGCGTGTATACGGTATTTGGGTCCGTGTGCCTAGTTTTTACGTCCATTGGCCCAGTTTGAGACCCGTGTGCCCGGTTTTGTTGACCATGTCCTAGTTAATAAGGCCTGATTCATAAGTCAAGTGATGGAGAATAGAGATGCACAATCACAAGAAGAAATAGCATCATAATTAAACAGTCATACGATCTTAATAACTTCGTAAAAATGTTGTTTGGAATTATTATCATCTGGCTAACACCTTTCAACTCAATAATTAGGTTTGTCCCGATGGGCATTTACAAACACAAATTTGTCTGTTTTTCAAATTTACAATTTATTAATGCATTGATAGAGCACCCAAGGACAATGTTGGTAAAAAATGTTATCCACAGCGTCAACATGAAATGGAATGGGCCCATTATTTTCCCAACAGTGGCTGAAAAATAACTAAAAATAAATAATGTGGTCCCTCGTTTATTGGCGTTATTCAGTCATGTCAATGTGTCTCCAATAACTGAATAATGAAAGTTACACAGGGGACCACATTATTCAACTTGTACCAAATATTCTAGAGGATATGATACTAACCAGAGAAATAACTAGAGGGTATTTTATAACACAAACTAGATGGGGGTTTGTAATTCTAAATGGTTGGAGAATTGTAGTACACTGCTTCTGTCTGGTATAATGCAGATGGCAGAACATGGACAATACTACAGGACAGATTGATGCACAAATATAGCAAGTATCCAGTTGAGATACAAAGAGTTACTGAGCCACAAATGACGAGAGTAGTAGCCCCGATGCATGAAGAAGAGATGTTGCCCCAAGTGCATCTAGACGGACATTGCTACAAGCCTAGAAATAATCATCTTATATGAGAGCTTACATTTTTGTTCCCTCGTGTCTGAAATAAGGCGATAGTGATTAATTCAAGAAGAGTGACAAAATGATAAATTATGATCATTTTAAAACTGCAATGGGAAATAGCATTTAGAGAATGCATAAAAGAATACAGTCAGGTATGAATGAATCCAAATCATTTGACCACACACTACCATTCAAATCATGTCATTGGTGAAAAAAGAAATCTGAACACCAATGCAATGAAAACCATATGCACTCGCAGACTCACAATCACATGAACATCAGGGCCCAAAACACTACTGGTGAATATGAATTCTGAAAGTCAACCAAAACCAAATCTTGCAATCAATCAATTGACGCACTGCTGTTTCCTTGAGGTGAGCCATCATTTGGTTAGTTGTTATGATTTTGTGCTGTGAGACCGAATAATATGCCCCTGCATGTAGTGAATTGTGCAATTGAATGACCTAGTTTCAATGTGAATTATACTTCCAACAAAAACTAGTGACATGGGACCTCATAAAATCCAATAATAATAAAAAAATACTTTAATACAACGAAAATACAAACTAGAAAAACTTTAGAATGTACAAAAATTAATTCGTATTACTGAGAGTGGATTTATCTACCGGTGAGTACAAAGAATGAAATGAAACAAAATTATAAGAAAAACATGACACAGTCAAAAAACTACTTTTGTCAAATCACTTCAAATGTGTGAAAAGAGTGATCAGATGCAGAAGTGAAAAATTATTAAAACTAAAATTAATAAAAATAAAAAAAATAATATGACACTTACAGTAAAACTGGATTTGTGTTTACTTTTTCTACTGAGTATAGGAGTACTAGTAGGGGTAACATCACGGTCCGTAGAACCCTAGAGGTGGGATAAACAAAACACAATCACAATGCAATGCAAAAATAATACATTCAAGTTAAAACAAAAATACATTTTGAACATAACTAAAATTAAATGGCTGCTAAAAGGCTGATTTAACGAAGAAGCAGCTAATTTTCAAAGGGCTCATTGGCAAAGCCAATCTGAGTGATGTACTCATTTTTTGTTTACAAACCACAAAGACAACAAATAATACCACATGTTACTAGTTTTGAATGGTGAAATTTGAGCATTGAAACAAACATTTAAAAATGCAGTTTGTCAACTTGTGGGGAACATATGTTATCAAATTATTCCCAAGACAATATACCAACCCTTTGTTTTTCTTGTTTGTGTATACTCTAGTTAGCATGGTATTAATTGTTGTGTTTTTCTTGTAATCAAAAACAAAGCCCAACGCCTCATTCAGCACTTAAGCCAAGATTGTCAGCTTAAAATTTAGCATTGCATTGTTTTGACATAGCAATAATAGCAATAGGCAATATGAACAATTTTTAGCTACTTCTTGACACAGCTTTAATACAGCCACAATAAAATATAATATTTTAAACAGTCATAAATTACATGCAGAGTTTGAAATAATTACAACAACTTAAAAAGTAAAAGAAATGGAAGACACTGTTTAAACAGTTTTGTAAATCAACCCAACTTTTTCAATTGTTTTAACAATTACTATGCATGCTAATATAAAACAAGTTTTGTAAATTAAATTAAAACTTTTTATACGTCATTTCAAAAGAAATTCACCAGAAATTAAATATGCCAGCAAAACAGTTCAGAAAGCACACAAAACACCTAAAGTATCTTTCTTTCTAAAACAAGTAATTTAGAAAAACAAAGTGCACACCAGTGACTACCAAGCACACAACATAAAATCTGATTTTCATGCAAACCAAATTTCCTGCTAGCAAGCATCTTTCTATTACACTGACTATTGTTATATTGTGCTAAGAATGTACACAAGAACGTAAACATTCAATAGTGGGGAGGGCGTAAAAGATCCCATTTTCTTAAGAGTTTGAAGTTTATAATAAATTATTTAATAATATAAAATGTTACTTAAAAGTTTGTGGATCAAATTTGAAATAGAAAACTAAGAATGAGACAAATGTTTGATGTTTTTTGGTTTAAATAATGTTCATATTTTGTGCATTGAAACATACTGTTGTGTCACAATATTTAGTAGAGCTGATTTTAGTCAGACAATTGATTTGATCTAACTAATTTAGGTACTAAAGGGTTAGGTGTTTTTGATATACACTGTAGTGCGTGTCCTTTATAATCTGGTCAAAATCAAGAAAAACAAAATGACAAATAAAAGTGTCATAATTCAATTAAAAAAATTATGTGACATTGATAATTACACTAATTAACTAAACATGCATAAATTTGTCTTTTTCATAATGTGATAAAGTGGTGTTTAATAAAAAAGTAAGCCAAATGTAATTTATGGGTTGATCTTTTTGTCAGTGCCGGTTCTGAAACTGTGTTCTGAAATATTTGAAACGGTGGATAAGGTGAATGCTTGCACAAGTCAGTTTGCACGGAAATCAGATTTGTTGTGTTAAAGTTACCAGTCCTGAATTGGAAATAATTATCAAACACAAAAAATACAAAATTTGTAGGTTAACATGGCTGAATTCAATTAAGAAAATATTGAAATTCAAAGAGTATCAAACTCATATACAGTGTATCCCCACAGGATAATGTTTTGTGAACTCATTTTTGGGTAAATCGTCACAATTTTGATCTCAATACCATAATCTTTTGAGTGCCAGCCCATACTCAATATATCAACCACCCCTCCAATCTTACAGTCCCGGGATTTAACCATAAAGATTACTGTTAAATGCCAATTCAGGGCTGGTAACTTGGTTAGAGTGTGGCAATGCAATGGTGATGTGATGAAATGAGTACCTTGTAATAGTTAGGTAATGAGGAAGACAGTCTGGAGGCATTAGGATTGTAGTAAGGCATGTCATGATGATCATTGTCTACTGGTCCCTGTTGCTGAAATATATACACTACATTTACTAAAACTGTGAAAACCTCGGGAGACCATGGTGTTGAATGGTCACAGCAAGGGGTCAAATACATTTACTCAAAGTGTGAACACATCGGGTGACCGTGGTGCTTTATGGTCACATGGCGTAGGATGGTTATACCGTCAAGTGAAGACTAGGGCTTCAACAATAACTTAAATAAATAATGTGGAATAAAACCAACAGTGTTTATCATGCAATTTATGATCATGAACTCGTCGTCATCAAACAATAAATTAGTAAATTATAAATTAGTAAATTGTAAATTTAATTTATATCAGTCAATTTGACTAACATACTTTTCATTGCAAAAAAATCTAGAACCAAGGAGATAAAACCACTTTTAATTTATTGGTCAACAATTTGGGGGAACCAAGTCAAGTAAAGTTAGGATAACCCGGACCAGAGATGGCCCTTAAGACTTCCGAAGATTTAACCATTTTCGACTTCTTGACTGTTAAATGGAAGCTATGTGGTTTGATCCCATGAGGTTTACTGAAAGTCTGAAAACTCTTAAATAAATCAAATAAGTTTTGAGTTGTGGAACATCTTTTTAAATCAAATTAGCATGCAAAGGTTTATGGCAATTGTTATTGATTATAATTATAAGGTAAATGAGATAATTTTAATTAAAATGTTAAAACATGCAAAATTCTATATTTGACCAATGTTCTCCAAATTGGACACTAGTTATCCCCCAGTTTGCAGTTGAAAAAAACAACATATGTTTTATAAGATTTTGAAAAAAGACACTAAACTTGTCCCTTGTGTTGTGAGCTAGCACACTTAAAACTACGGTGTGAAAAGTTAGTATCTTATGTGTGTAGTGAAGATAGACTTTCATATTTCAATACAATATACAGTAAAAGCATGTAGGCTTCTTGTGTTAGTCAG
>JAOXYC010192577.1:0-12086 GCA_028565715.1 Phoronis pallida
GAAACAGTGTTTGTGGAATGTGACAACCTCTCTCTCAACAAACACGGTTGGGTTTGTCACAAATTATCGTCTGCTTGAGACGGTTATTTCTGTACTCTCTTGAGACAAAGCCACAGACATGAGCAGCTTTTGGACGCCACACATCATCATCCTGTAGAAGCTACTAGGAATATATAATACAGATAATTCCAGATGAATAGATTTAAAACACAATGTTACTCCCTGGGTGGATAAAGACCTCAATTTTAACAATATTTTAGAATAAATTCATATCACCAAAACAACATTTTCAATCAAAATTGAGATTTGACTACAAAACAATGCAGTAGAAATATATTGTAAAACTTCATGTCTGACTACTTTCCAAGATACAAACTTCGTTGTCGCAATAAGCCATTACTTGTGTACATATATGAAACGATTTTAGATTCAGCCAATAGTGATACTCAGCTCAAACTGAAAGAATCTGTAAATATTTATCTTACCAAGCCGATGCTCAATGTACAAGTTCATCATGTTGAACTTAGTCTTTTTTAAAATTGTGTTATCGATCAATTGTTTAGTTTTATTACTCTTGATGACTTTTGCTTGTACTTCCCTTATTGCCTGGTTTTCATATATGTACACAAGTAATGTTGTCTTAAGTGACAACGAAGTTTGTATCTTCGAAACTAGTCAGACATGAAGTTTTACAATATATTTCTATTCTTAAAGCTCATCGTTTTGCACGTCCACACTATCGTTTAAATATAAGATGAAATGTTATACCTGGTTTCACTATCACGTGAGTAGTGGACGTGGTAAACTTTGAAGAATAACGTCCACCAAACGTTCCAACCATCAATGGCACAAAAGGCTGGGGAAAAAATGAATAATGGTTGATTACACAGATCAACACAAAAAAGTGCATTCTATACATTTGACTCTTGGGTTAATTTGTAGCACAGGTTAATTCAACAGAGGATAGTAGTTAAATTTTGCATGTACACACAGTCAAATCACCCTCACATTTTGCAAATTCATAGTAATTAAGTTTAAAAATACTTGACGACCTGCAAGGATATTTCCAGTGAAGCATGATGAACCTGGAGAGCGCAACTTGGAAGTTTAATGTGATACAGATGCAATGATAACTAAGTAAGTATCTGGACAATCCTGATTCTTTATAACTCCAGCTTACCTTCTGATCAATTTCAAGACCACTTGCTATAACATTCATCTTCTTTCTCTCCAGCACAAGTTGTCCAGGTTCAATCTTTACTAGAGTCTCTTCCTCCACGTCTTTACTTATGCCATCTCCCATCATGCCATCCCACTGTTCCAAACAATCCCCAGTTCCAGACAAATGGTCACCACTTGGTTGCTTCTCGTCACTTTTGGATTTATATGAATTTTCCGTTTCTGGACAAATTTCAATGGCTGCTGCCTCACTGATTTTATCTGCATTGGATTGGTCACCTTTCAGGCATGTGACACCATTCCTGCTTTCTGACTGGTTGGTTGCATTACAAGGGGTGTGGTGTGTGGGTGTCAATAATGCAATGTCCTCATGTGATTGGTCCAGAGGGAAATCATCATCAAAGTCGACATCAAAGTCAGCTTCTGTCTGTAAGTTCTCAGTTTTAGGGGAGCAAACGTGACCAATTTTGGATCCAACTTCATAATTATATTTACTTTCTTCTTCCATTTTGTCCATTTCTGAAACTTCATCTAAATTGAGTTTTGACTTCTTTGCCTGTTGAGTAGACTCATCATCGACATCATTTGCAGTTACAAACGATTCATCTTCAGAGTTTGGAAATGTGTAATTCTTCGCTTCACTGTCTCTATTTGCCAACTTCTCGTTGAGAAAGTCGACCAAATTTTCCTCTGATCCTGCTGTAAGTATTCAAATTGAATATTAAGCAATGGAAGGTAAGGAAGGAAACAATAAACAACAGCTTTCAGAAAAGTTGACTCCTGATTATATTGTATACAAAGGTTTTCAACTGTGTTGGTGATAACAAT
Source organism: Phoronis pallida (assembly GCA_028565715.1). Classification (NCBI taxonomy): domain Eukaryota; kingdom Metazoa; phylum Phoronida; family Phoronidae; genus Phoronis; species Phoronis pallida. The sequence goes on from JAOXYC010192577.1 coordinate 2,008, forward strand.
TGAACTAGTATAGTTGGGCAAAAGCCCTTCCTTAATAGACATAACTCACTGGTTAAAAACATGCCTGTTTTTTGCTTGATGGAGCTTTGTTAGAGTTTTTTCGTATTGTCGAAAAAGTGCTTGTTATTACACCAACTGCAGCCAGACGAACGAGCACTTTTTCGACGATATGAAAAAACTCTAACAAAGCTCCATCAAGCAAAAACAGTTGTGTTTTTAACCAATAATTGAACTATCAATTTATTTTGTCAGAATTCAAAAAATCATAAAATGAGTTCCCTCTCATTTTCAAATAAAAGGTTTCATTATTTTAGGATGCACTCAAACCCTGCTCAAGGGGCACCAAACTCTCAGCTCCAAAAACAACGATCAGCCTCCTTCACCTTCAATTTATTCAAGACTGTTAACAATTATGTAATAAGCCCTGTAGTATTAGTGTAAAATGTGTATTTGGTGAGAGAAATAATATAATGGTTATAGCTGAAAGCAAAGCACCTTGTTTGCAAGGCTTCCCAAACCTACATTTTAAAATAATTATGAAAAAAATCCAAGTAAATATTTGCAGAAAATCCATTGTGTAGTTGCAGAAATACTTGTATTTAAATGTTACCATTATTCTTCAACATATCAGTAATCTGTGCAAGTCCTTCAGTGTCCCCATCTGCCTCCAGCTGGCGCTGTAGACTGGACATCTGGTTTTCCAACAATTTAAGTCTTCTTTCAGCTTCTTGTCTTTGCTAGAAATCAAGCATTTGGGAAAAAAATAAATATGTGATTTTTTTGTTATAAAACTGTACTTGGATATTGGCCAGTATTTCTTTATCATATTTTAAATCTAAGATTTAGCAAAAATTACTTCAATATAAAGCTTTAAACTTGAAATCAAAGAAATTATGAGTAATAACTTTATAGTTTCACAAGACAAAACTGGAATTTTATTCAAATTTGGTCTAGCCAGATTGTTTATCCTGTTTGTCATGTAGATTGTGGACAGTTCCAAATGTTTGATTGAAATCATTGATACTGCAATTTTACAAAATTCTAATTCCTTTAATTGAGGCTTGTATATGGAAAATGAAATCGTTTGCTGAGAAGCACGAGTCGCATTTCATTGTACGTCAACACACGCAATTTGCATTGTTCTGCACGACAAACCTCGATTTTGATTCAAAATTTGTCTTCGTGATATGAGTCTTTTCAATTGTCCAATCACTAACCTGTGTACTGAGAAACACGCTCTGTTGTGAGGAGTAAACACTGGACAATGATAGGTTGAATCGTCCACCAGTCACTGTGCTTGTCTGACTACTCTGTCCTAGAATAAAATAAAAAGAATTCTGATGACTAAAGATGAAAGTGCTGATCCTTACCAAAATGACCTAAACAATCTGATGCCTAGAATCTTGGAAGGCCTTGAATTTCACAGTAGCGTATCTGTACAGATTGCAAAACCGGATGTTGCCCCTATAACAACCAATTTCTGTACGCGTTGTGTGTAAATTGATTGGGAGTACAGTTTTGGGTTCTTTTTGTTTCGTACAGTTTCGGGTTCTTCAATCACATCTAAACCAACAACGCGTACAGAAATTGGTTGTTATATCGACAACATCCGGTTTTGCAATCTGTACAGATACGCTACTGTGAGATTGGGTCCAACAAGGAGGGAGAGCCAAGATCAGTAAGGTGTTGGAGCAATAAATTAAGCCAATGCGCTCCGAGACTAGTCAGCTGATGACGTTTGCGCCCACAAATGCCACTTTAAGCTTAGGCCACACTAAAATCTTTTGACTTCTTTGGACAAATGAAAAGTATAAGACCAGTGACAAAACTGAGAAATTTAAAGTATAAAAAAAATTCACACCCATCTTTTCGAAGTCCGTTTCGGGTTCTTTGGCCTTCTTGAAGGTTATTGGAAACGGGTTTATAAAACGATCCTCGTCCTCCTCTTCCTCTTCACTTCCCGACAGGTTTTCATCAGGTTCTGAAATAGCCAATAGATGTCGCTGTGATTTCTCAAAATGGAGATCTTCAAAATAATTACACGTATTAGTGCTAATTTGACAGTTCGATATTCTAACTAGTTCTGAAATATAACAAATCCACTGACTGTAAAGATAAAGTGACAGTTTTTTGCGTTCCCAATTTCATCTTTTTGCAGACGGTTAAATAAATACTCAAAACAAAGGCGGCAGTCTGGATCCTGAACGCCACGATGCAAATTTGAAGAAATAAATAGTAATGGAGAAGAAATACCCAAATAAAATGACTGTAAAATGTTATATTTCGAGTTTGAAAAAGGGTTTTTTAAACCCGAAATATAACATGTTTACAGTCGTTTTATTTGATTATTTCTTCTCCATTAGGCCTATCTTTTTGTAGTTATACAGTCCATCAGATTTGCAAATTATTTGTACATGACCATTATACAGTAGTTCAGTGTTAGTCCTCCAATTGTACGATCAATGCCCTATATGATCATTGGTCGTGGGACCATCAGCCACATGACCAGATTATCGACACGCAGTTGAACATGCACGAAAGGGATACATCTATTCGCTCGGGTTACAAGATATACCTTAACATTGTACCCACCTATTGCACCTAGAGAAGCACCCTAAAACGCACTGCACAAAGATCCCGGGCGCAGCACGGGTTTGTGCTAGTTAATTAGCAAGTAAGCCTTTTGGCAACAGACAATGTTTCCGTTTTAAACTGACAAAGTCTCAACAAAGTTAAAACAAAAAAGTAGTTCACCGGTAATGCTCACTGATATCAAAACTTCCGGGCTATGATTAGATTGATCTTTTTTTATTTATAGGTGATACTTTACAGCTTCCAATGACAACAGTAAAGTCCCCTTGAGATATATATGTCAAGTGTTTCTAGATTAAGGTCTTATTATGGGTGTTCCAGTGATAATAACTCATCGAACCGAGTACTTATATACCCTTAAGGTGAGTTATTCATGTCTCGAGTATCATAAAGGTGACAGAGATTATTTCATGAGAGAGATTTTACTATTATTTCATTATATTGGCTTACTAAAATCAATGCAGTCAATGTGTTTCAAATTTCCGAGTTCGTATAACAGAACGTTTTCATTGAGAACAGATCCTTTAATTTATTTATATTTTGGGGAAAATATCAGTGGAATAAATCGTTAATTCATCACATTTTAAAAAATCGAGTTGTTTATTCAAGCATTGATATGCGGATTATCGTAAAACATGCGCTTACCACTTTTCGGAAATACTGCATGATGTACATTTGTCTATGCAACACTTCTTACGAGAGAATTTCAGGGAAATTAATTAATACAAATGATTTATAAAATCAGTCATAAAATGAAATATTATCATGACTTCTCAATAGTCTACTTACCCTTTAAATCCGTAAGCCCACACACCATTTGATCTGTCTTCAACTGCTGTAAATGTGCCACCATATCTCGCTGTGCTTTCTCCATCTTCCAACGCGCCATCTTGGCCTCATTATCCAGATTATTTGCTTTACTTTTATGGATTACTCTTTCTCTCTGATTCTTGATTTTAACTTGACTGAAACTTTTAGCAGATTCCCTGGTGAATCTTTCCACGTCGTCTTCCATTTTTGATGTTGCGATATTGTTTCAGTGTTCACAATTTTCGATTATGGTGCGATATCGTCTGCTTAATTTTTAATCCGTTTCCTATCTCCAAGGCACTTGACGCGTGTGCTTACGCAAATAAATAAGTTAATGCGTGATTCAATTAATTAGCAAAATCAATGTATTATTTATATCAAAATGAGCTTTGTGAAGTAAAATATTTGGAATATACATTGTCCAATCTATGGAGTCATCGTCATGCCTTTAATAAAAATATGTTTCCCATTTCACTCGAGTAATGTTAGATTTTGAAGATCCTGCAGACGAAATGAGTGTCGTGAAAAAAGCAAAACTGAAAAGAGAAAAAAAAATGCTGATTGAAAAGGGAAACCTTCAATTACAATAATAATAGACTGATATTATTATTTGTCATTTTTCTTTTCAAACTTGTGCTTTACAAATCCCAACATTCCAACCTGAAAGAGTTTATTCGCATTTTAATGTCAATTTATAAAAAAAATCAAAAATATAAATATTTAGTTTACAAATACCAAAACCCAGTATGATATATGATTCGTGTTTTCTAAATAACTTTAAAAAAAGATTGTTAATGATTGATTTCATAGTTACTGGATTATCCATTTTGGAAATGCTAATGTTTTTTTACAAACTATTTTTTTGTTCATTTTGATCTTATTCGCCTTTTTAGATATCGATTTTGAAATTGTGAATTTTTCTGGGTATTTAACATGGACAGATTGAACTGTCAAAATGGTTTTGATTTCAAATTACTCATTCAGAGTTTAAGTGATGTGGCCTAAAAAGGCAAATTTAGGTTTTCCTATTTGAGATTCTTTTAAACTCACCCCATTCACCTGTGTTTGCTTGAAACGCCTTTTGGAAATATCCGGATTTCAACTTTATCCCGATTTTATTCAATTTACTCCATACTATCATTTACATCCCCAAACAGTGGATTAAAACATAGGAAAACAACTAAGCCGTAACAATATGAATGTCTTATTAAGTATGAATTCTGGCAGAGAAAGAAATTTACAGCCACAGTAACTAAGCAGCCGATGAGATTATCACGAAAGTACGATAAAACTCACAAAACCCTTGTCGATAAGCTATTTGCCGTCATGTTGATGTTGATTTTGCTTTTATATTATGAAGGAAAGGTTAATTGGGGAGTCTTGACCGGAGACAGAGTTTGTACATGACGTCATTACGTAAGGTTAATCAATTATGTTTATTATTTATTTACGAATTTATTGTCTCGAACAACTTTAAGTGATAGACTCCACCCAATATATCAAACTTGTAGGCTACTTACAAAACGAAAAATTTGTACCAAGGAAAACCTACTGCCAAATTACACAAGAAGAAAAGGGAAACATTAGAATTTCATACAACCAGTTTTGTTGATTTTTTTACAAATTTATATGGTGAAACAAGTAGAAATACATGAAAAACAAACGTTTTTCATAAAATGTAGTCAAATCTGCGCTCAATACAGGTCAAGAAAACGTTTGAACTTTGATTGCAGTCTTAACATTTGAAAACAAACCGGTAGAGAAGTTTGTTGACAAATTGGATAAAATAGCAACGTTTTTTTGAAACACTCTGTCAGCTCCACGGAGTTTTATTTTTGCCGTTTCGATGTAATTATTTTTTCAAAAAACTACACTACAGAATTTTTTGAAAATTTTCGACTGCATTCAAAATTCTAATTCTTTCGACCTGCTTAAAGCAAAGATTTGCACATTTTTTATAAAAAAAAGTGTTTGAAGGGTTAAAAAAGCCGAGACAGTAACTTTAAAATGAAGCTGACATCATCGAGTCATCTGCACCCCTCATGCAGTTTAAAAATATTCAGACAGTTACAAATAAAAGAGAACGTTTTCCATCGTACCAAACAACTAACACTACTTTTAAAAAACAAATGATTTAAAACATTCACGAATTTCTCAAACCCATTTTTTAGTTGGGCATTTCCACATAACATTAAACATACGGTATTTTCACGCCAGTTTGGGACACCCACCATTTTGGGACAACAAAAATTATTTGCAAAATTATTTTTTTCAGTACTCATGATATTGGGACAAGGTCCAAAACTCGATAATTGCATTTTCACCAAATTGGGACAAGCCCAAATTTTCACTACACGCAACTGTTCTGTATCAGTTTTAAACTAGAAATTGGGACACCTAAGAAAAAATTGGAATTTTTCGATGTTCACCAAATCCAAAAACACAGACCCGCGATTTTTGGACAACGAGCCAAATTTTTGAAAATAATCATCAGTAATTTTAAAGTGTCCCAAAATGGGGAGAAAACACCGTACTCACACTATTGATAATCCTACCTCTTGTCCCCTCTCAGTCTTGACTCGTTTCACCAGATTTTTAACAGCATCACAGGCCATTACACTTATCGCCATTTATCTTTAATGTACGGAGTTATCGTGGACAGAGTTGTTTGAATATCTATTATCATAATGCCACGATACAACCATCTAGCCTCAATATGTCGTTGAAGTGATACTAGTTTTCACATGTTCTTAATTCATGTGCAGCCTATTCCAGTTTTTAAAAAGCACATTTTTAACCATGATGATACAAGTAGAAATCTGGGCTCGGTTTTATAAAACGCTTTACTTCGATTGTTGCATGATATATGGTTATGAAACTGACCCCTGGGTTTGCAAAAATAGTTTGGAGATTAATGGGCTATATAAAAAAAAACACAACAAGTCACTGAGTTCAAGTGTCTGAGATGAAATACTTATTTCTCAATTTACTACCTAGATATAATCAATTCAGTCAGCATATAGGATTAAGGCAGTCGCGTCATTTATACATTTGGCAGGAATAAAGATTATGGTAAAAAAATCGCTTGTTTTTTTCTCGACTGCTGATATTCAAAAGTCTACGATCTAAATTGCTTTTCAATTTACCTGTTTTTATGGTGTAGCCTCGTGGACGTAAAAAGGCAAAAATAACGTTATTTGGCTTGGAACCTTTGGGTTTCGAGTAAACAGCTGCCAAATTAGAAGGATTTAACTTGTTTGTAACACAAACTTTAAATACAAAAGGAAGTTCATCAAATATTAATTCCCTTTGACAGTTGGAGAGGCATTTTTTAAAAACAAAAAATAAAGAAAGAATGGCACCCAATCTGTTTTTAGTAAACAATATTTCTCAATTAAATTAAACTTCATATTATTTACATTTGTATATCTTTTCCATTGAGTAATTGAGAGACACCGTCCTGTAAACAACAACCAAGCACTGTCAAATGTAAAAATCAACTCAATAGTGTTCAATGCACATAACGTGCCCTTTTATAACGATTTAAATTTGATGAACTCATGGAATTTCAACAAAACGACTAATAGTAAACCAGTAACAACTTTTGCATCACACGTCCTCAAGTGAAAACGAAATTTCAAACGCACTCAGCCAGGTTTGGAAATTAAAATTTTCAGAGTTGAAACTGAGTTGGACTTGTTCCGAGTTATTGTCGAAAAGATAAAAATGTAACTTTAGTGCATTGAAGAGCCGTTTTTGACGTTGCAAGTGCTTAGTTTTTGTCGTTGTTTACAGTGGGGCTAAGTCTGCCTTTACATGGATTTGTCTAGGGTAAAGACAATCAAATAACATTAATGACTGTTGTAAAAGAGGCGGTCAAAAAAATATCAAAGTTGAAAATCCATGAAAATCACCACGAGACCAATTTGCAATAAGTGAGTTCTTAGCTGATTGGGGTTCCAATAAAAAAAATCGCGCTGAATAAACATCTTTTAGTTAATTGCCTTAGAAGGAAAGCATTCCTGTGTCGTATCGATAGCCAAGAGATGTTCGCATTCTTTTATTCTACTCAATGCGATTTATCAATTGGTAAAGAAAAATGATTAGGATAAGCCCTTAATCTAAAGTCCTTATATGAATGCGTTTCGGAAACCTAGGGGGTAAACTCAAAGAGGGCTCAATTATGGACTGTTTATATTTTGAAAGAAAATTTAATTCAATCTACCCAAAATTAATATATGGCGTTGTGAATTGTTATTTGAACGATCAATTGTAATTATCACCCACATGTAAACTAGCTTCGATTCTTTAAATAGTGGACGCACTGTGTACGTAGGGAAACTTTTTATAACTAACTTTTAAATCGTAGCATTTGCCCTTTTCTTGCAAATTGATCCAATTTTATTCATGATTTTTTCAATTTAGAAATTAAGATCAACCATCTATCAAATATCAAAAGTAGTAGCTGTACGTTTCCATGCCATTATTATAATACTGTCTGTTGTCATTTTTTTGTTAAAAAACACGAACAATAAGCTGGCAGAGTACATTTTTGAAGAAAATGATTGAAGAAATCCTTGTTAAAAACAGAGTTTAAGCTGTCGATCCTTCATATATCTAGTTGGATATTTTGGCACCCGTGTGTAACCCGGCTGCTTGACTTGTGTCACCTATGTAAAGTAACTTGGTGATAACATACAATGTTTAGATATCGTTAACAGCTTACACATAAATCTGATGTCCACAATACATGTACTTGAATGCATTGGATTTTTTTTGTTACGACTTGGAACATTTACCTTCATTTGAACAAAAATTCAACCAAGACTTTTAAAAAACATATTTCCTATGACCACTTCCGACTTGATGAAATATCGACACTGAGAAACGAGAAAATTGAGCCTGTGACGTATCGATCATGTGTTGTCGATCGGATGACGGTAATGATAAGATCTGGCAACAAAAATGATAAAATTGTGAAAAACAAGCGGATGAAACGCTGTTATTGAATACTTGATAATTTTAAAAACATTTGTTAAGTTGCGATGTGTTTTTTTAAGTCCCGGCAATTAAGATCATGTGAAATAAAATTCCCAAGATTTCGTTTAGGTTTAAAATGGTATAAAAAAAAAATTCCCAGCAAGTGTTTCAACCATGCATTCGACATAATATACAACTAAAGACGACAAAATGGCATTATGGTGGTGATCTATCACCTTCGAAGATACACTTTCCCGCCAATGATAAGAATTGTCGGCGTTAAATTGTTTACCGAATATTTATGCTACAAAATTCGGCTTAAATATATTTCTCAGCGTTCGTTAATTTCGGACAAACTCAAGATTCCATGCAGCAACAAGCGCATGATGTGTCGGTATGTCCCATGACAAAAGAAGGCCACACCGGATTGCCTAAAAGGGATTGTGTGAGTAATGATGACAAAAACACAGAATATTAAATAACAAAAGCTTTTATTACAAGCCTTCAACTCAACCAAGAGGTTTTATGAAATGTTCTGAAAATGTAAAAAAATTATGTACATGTTTATTTTAAGTTTTTATATACATGTGTACAATGTTTATGTGTACAATAATTGTACTATGTTTATGTGTACAATAATTGTACAATGTTTTTGTGTACAACAATTGTACAATGTTTATGTGTACAATAACTGTACATTGTTTATGTACAATTATTGTACACATAAACATTGTACAATTGTTGTACACAATTGTGTTTATGTGTACAATAATAGTACAATGTTTATGTGTACAATAATAGTACAATGTTTATGTCTTTGTTTGTATTAAGTTATAATTTGTATTTGACATATAGCTTCTAGGCCTTACGTTTTGGAATGATTAAAATATGTTAATTACAAAAATCAGGCCCCAGGTTTTCCAAACTTTACCCATTCAATTCTCTCTGTGATTGGTTACTTTCAGAAAAAAAGTTGAGCAAATTTTGGGAATCCCGGGCCCTATACCACCCATGGTGAATGGGTGAAATAATTAGATCCTCCATCTCCTCATTAAATAAAGCACCATTTTTAATGCATATTGCATTTTTTAACAAGCACATTAAGGCAAGTTTTTTTATCACAGATAAATTCTGTTCACAACTTCGTCTCGAATACAAATTTACACAATCCAGGAAATCTACAAGATCTTTCAACGAAAAATTCCAATATGAGATACCAAACATTCATTTTTTTCTACAACACAGTAATAACTGTTTTTACATGGTAATAACCATCATAATAAGATATGGCCTGTAAAAACCTTATGTCCTTGTGCGTGTGTGTGTTTGTTTTATGTTTATGGTTTATGGGTGTTTGTTTCGTGTGTGCGTGTAGTGAATGTATGTTTCGTGTGTATGTTCATTTCGAACTTTGTGTAGCACTGTTTTTTTATTTGTAATGCATATGTTTTCACATACGTTTTTACACATATGCGTTGTTTGCGCGTTTGTATGTATGTGTAGTATGTCTTTTGTGTGTTTATGTCACCTCTGGTACATACAATACATATCAACATCTAGAGTCTAGCCCCACTCTAGAAAGACTCAATCATTCAGTCTAACCCCATACAACATTTCCCCCAGCTCAATAAGCTAGCTTAAGACTTAATTCATTTAGACAATCAAATACAATTCATTATCATGTGTGCACATCATAC
>JAOXYC010192688.1:0-12081 GCA_028565715.1 Phoronis pallida
ATCTTAGTCAAAAAATTCAAAAAAATCGGGAAAAGGGTAAATTTGAGATCTTTGTATCCAAAAAAAACCTTGTCTCGCAGACAAGGTTTTCGAAATTGACACTTTTTTAAGGTAAAAAGCTCAAATTTACCCCTTTACCCATTTTTTAAAGATATTTTTAAAAATACACTAACATCATATTACAAATATCAGTATTATAGATATACATTCTGATTAGGAAACTTGTGACTTCATGCTGATGATTTTGCAAAATTATCTATCAAAGGTCAACAAAAACAAGAAAAATAGTAAATTTAAGAGCAAATTTTAAATAAACCGGTAAAAAGAATGCAGGACACCATAAATCTCTTATGGAGGGTTAACGAGACAAACAAAAATTGTGTGCCTTACTAGAAGTGTAAAATACATTTGTTTATCATTATTAAAAACTCAATCGACTATCCCACAAAACATACAACACGACGGCACTTCCTTTAAGTTACGTGCGACAATGTTAAACAGATTCTTCACATGTTGAACACTAGACTATCCAATGAGTATACATCTTTGAAATTTCCATCTGGTCAATTTTTTACACTATAACTACTTATCAACCAAAGCAAACAAAAGTCGCAGCTACAAATTAGGTGAATTCGGACTCAATACGTTCGTAATTGAAAACATATTTACACGAATCAACAATAGTACAGATGGTAAGCAATATATCTGAATTTCAAACCATAATCCATCCATGATCAAGAAATATTTTCGCATTCTGAAATTGTGGATGTTTTCTTTTTGTTACAGATACCAAGTTCAACGTGGTTCCGTGAAAGATCGGATTAAATTCCTCGAACACAATGGAATCCAAAATACCAGCAAGGGAAAGCTAAGGAGAAGCGTCTCCCTACAAGAAACCTCTTCTACACAGCTGCGGAAGTTACAAAATGGATACTACTCCAGACCCCCAAGTAACGTCAGTTCTCGCGCGACTACACCAAGAGGGTCCTTAGATGACCTGAGATCCAAAATACCAACTCCAACCCAAGGTAGATTAAGGTTTTGTATATCTCCGAACCTGATCCACAACCAATCAGCAATAACAAGCATATGCAACAAATAAAGACAACGTGTTTGTATGAAGGATCCAGGTGGTGGAATAATAGAGGAAGAGTGCCCCTATCCAGAAAAATTATCCAGACATATTTTGTGTTTATATAAGTTTATATGCGGATATAAGTGACATGCTCTTGCGTCTATTTGTCTTAGTACTTGCAAGAATACCAGATATGTAAAGTTCTCTTCCTAAAAGGGAGATTGAATGTTGGGAATTTGTTGTGATCCGCAATTACATCACAGTTTCATCGCTAAACGTCTAAACAGTAAAAATGCTCCGGCCACGTATAACGTCGATTTTAAAAAAGTACTGTACTAATTTGTTAGAACAATTGGATGTTCACATATAAGTTCCAGAACTGATAATAAATTTGATCTTTACATTTAAAAGAATTTAAAGTTCCCATTTTCGTATAACAACATATCAACGAAGAGTGCGGTGTATTCTTCTTATGAATTAGCACTTCAACGAGAAGAAGATAACAATTTGAGTTCTGATCGTTTGGAAACCGATTTTTAAAAAGCTAATTGCCTAGTTTGAAAATTAATTTTATTTTGTGTATTGTTTGAAGGTCTGGAGAAAACGGAGAGTGTAGAGAGTGTAGCGGAGAGTACTTCGTCATCTAAACCCAAGAAGACCAAGCCGTCTAAAGCTCACGTTATCATGGAACGATGTGACGGCCTTCAGAGGAAATTAGACGCCTTACAGGTACGTTTTAACTGTATTCATCAGCTATAAGAAGGCGCGACAACACCCAAAACAGTTCAATATAAAAAATGCAACAAAAAAGAAAATGTTTGTGTACAGGAAGCCCCTGTAACGTTTTCAATGTGTTTTTTCGTACCGAACTATGTGCCCACTCGGCGACATCGTTACTCTTACTTGGCAAAGTAATTTGGTTAATCAATCAATCTTTGAGTCAACTTTTTTAGATAACTCCTCCCGTGGGCATGCATGGTATCAGTTTCGTAATACAAATAATTGATCATTTGCTGGTGAAAGTCAACCAATTAATTGACCTCCTAAACCGTTTCGTTATGAAGTAACTTGTTACAAATGGCAGACATCTTAACGAGTCAGATCAGCGTAGCTTTTCAATGACACATTTTTTGCCCTAAGGGTATATAGGCCAGGGGGTCTTTCCGCAATCATGCACTTGCAAGGACTCGAAATATACATCTAGGCACTAATCAAAACCAGAGAGATTTAACAGTGAAAAAAAATGTTTGGTCAGGAATAGAACGAGATTAACCCGAAATAGCAAAGCTTCTTTGATCCCAACGGAAATCTGATACACAAATCGACTGCACTGCATTCTCAACAACAAATAACTATTTTGTTTCAACAGTTGCCTTTCGTGACGTCACAGTAAGGAGTTGCTTTGACTAGAAAATCATGTTTTTCGCATGTTTTTATCCTTTTGATTAAAATCATAGGATGTTTGTAACTCACTGTCAGAGGAAAACAAGAGGTATCGTGAGGAGCAGAACATCAGTAACGACCATCTGACCACATTAAATGAAACGTGCGATACGCTACAACGTAAAATGGATTCAATACAGGTATTTGAGTTCATCAAGTATAAACCTACACATGGACTGATGTTGAAGCCAAAATGGAAATGGTTTTAGCTGAAAATATTGAGAAATTAAGAGTTATGTCGCACAAATTCAATTTTGAAAAAGCGAATAACATCCTGAGTGTATTGACACTAGGAATATCAAGGATCTGTTATTAAAATAACATTATGTTCAAATGTAGGACGGTGAAGAAACTATCAGCTTCACCGACCCCTTACCTCCGATTACCCTCACTAACGACTAGCAGGTTAACCTGTTTGCTGCATGAAATAAACATGTAACAATCAGAGAGCCCAGAAAGTCCAAACTTAGTCGAAGTTCATGATAATAGCAACCTTTCGTTATACTCATACATCATCATCAGATAAACACACAAGGAGGAGATAAATATCTTAATTGTCTCCAACATCAACTCGGTTCTCTGAATGTAGCCACCACATTGCATATTTTTCTCGAGTGTTCTTCAGTAAAGTTTGTTTATTTTTGACCTTGGAATGCTGCTCAGAAGTACAACTTATTTTTCTTTAGTGGTTGCTTGCTATTTGTATTTTTTTTTAATTTTTCAGACCTGGTGTAATAATGTTGCCGCAGAGAATTCTCATCTCAAACAGGGCAACGCGCAATACGGCGATATTGAGAACGTGGTTCAAAGAGTTGATGTTCTAGAAGCACGTGCGCGCGAGCTATATGAAACCAAGGCAAATCGAGATGAAATCGCTGCAGCACATGACGGCTTTCAAGCTTTCTATACAAGGAAGCAAGAAGAGTACAAACAAGAACACATCGTAATCTTGAATACGCTGAAACAAGAGCTTGCACGTGCTGAAGTCTCACTAGAAGAAAGAATCAACTTTTTGGTTGAAGAAGTAAAGAACGAGAAGAAAGAACGAGAAAAAATGGTCAAACAAGTGAACGACTCATCACAGCGTAAACAAGATGAGGCAATCAATCTTGAAAGACAGAAAAAGGCAGAAGCTGAACAAAGAAGACTGTTGGAAGAACGAAAACGCGTAGAGCTTGACCAGAAGAAAGCTTCCGATGCGTTGAAATTTGAGTTGCAGACGATGTCGAAAAGATTGGAGAGAATGACAGGTGACTTCAAGCAGAACGTCGACAAGCTGGAGAACCGGATGTTGGAGAAGTTTAAGGATGAAGAGAACATTGTCAAGGAGACTTTGGATAAACTGGAAATCGAAAAATTGGGTTTGCAGAATCAGTTAAGGGAAGCGTCCGTAAGATCAGAGACGCTCACAGCCGAGCAGGCGAGGTATAAAGAATATCTACGAAATATAAAGATGAGCCAACAGGCAATGGATGGTACGTCTTCGTTGAGGAGATCTCTTTTCAGAAGACCAAGAAGTAAGAAGAAGGAAAATATGGTGAAATTACTGAATGCGATCGGTCCAGATGGATCTGTGCACGATCAATGAATAAAGCACTTTAAGAAAACAACCAACCAATTTTAGGGACGACGTGACACAAATGATAAATATCTTTTACACGCTTAATGGAATGGCTTAAAAACTCTGAGGTTGGCATCTGCCAACAATGAAAAGTACATTAGTCACTTGGGCTTACAGTTGCAAACACACTTAACATATTTACTCGTTGGGAGGCCTAAGATTACGTTGTTTGATAAATAACTTTTACACGCAGAGAATGGCTTGAAAAACTCTGAGGTTGGCGAAGTGACAAAAATGAAAAGTACATTAGTCACTTGGGCTCACAGTTACAAACACACTTAACCTATTTAGTCGTTGGGAGGCCTTAGATTATAAGTTGTTTGTGTGACAATTAAGCATGGTTCCATGTAAATGTTCTTGCATGGGGGCTTGGGAAGGAATAATTCACTAAACCTTCAATTGTGGACATCGTGTGATAATTGTAAATCTGTTTTGAATAAACTACTAGAATTTATATAGTCTTAAAAAATCAGCTCTCAAAGTTGAAAGTCACACAGCATGTAAAAGACCAATTAAAGATAAAACAAAACAAAACAAAAAATCTTCATAAGCGATTTCAATTGAAGAAACAAGACTGCGTTTCAGAAATAACACTCATATTATGAAATTTCATTTTGGAATACATACATGTATGTTACGGACTTTCTCGTGTTGATTTAGTTACGAATGACTAGTTCCCTTTAACGTTCACATGTTCACCATGTTAGATATCAATTTAAATGGGCTAGCTGCGGAGCTTGCTATATCGGTGAAACAAGCAGACATCATAATCATAAAACACATATTCCTGAACATTCGACAAATATGGGGTCAAACAAATATAAACATCTCAAGGATAACTAGCATTTTCAAAAAAAATATGGTTTTTCATTTTGCAACGATTTAGACTCATCGCCGGAGTACTGAGACTATTTGAGTGAGCCGCAAATACCCGGGTGTAAATATTTATCGTTATCATTTAAATCCAATCTGTTGAACCCCGAGCGCAGGTTTTGTGATGATGTTTGTTCGGATATGACACCAAAGCTGCTAACACAGGATGCACGTACTATTGGATATCAGAACAGCCTTGCAGCATGCCAGTAATTTCCGTATTTTGATCTTGGTGTTATGTTCATAAATTCCTTAACGAAAACGGTATCTCACCAAGCATACGACATGAAAACGCTTGCAAAATGCGGAGGTCCTACCACACTTGTAATGATATAGATATATCAGGTGACCGACAAAAAACGCTGCAAAACTTTACTGATACTTGTTTCCAATTAAAAGGAATTGAACAAGTTTATTTTTAGCATAGCTGTGTAGATAAATAAGTTTTCTTTAATTCTACACATTTTTAGTCATTATGTATAAGTTTTCTTTAATTCTACACATTTTAGTCATTATGTTTAAGAAATATGGGCACCGTAGCTTTTGCAGCATTGCTTGTCACAATATCTAATTGTACGCATATTGGGCCTGTTATGACAATTTTCTGATTACACTCGTTTTAGAACGAAACGCGTAGAGCTCGTTCGAAAATTGGTTGACAAATACAAAATAGACTCATAAAAAAGCTGTTAATTTTTTATTGATTTTGAAAAAAGATTTGTAAAAATTACCAGACTTTAAAATTAAAAGAGTTTTTTTTTCGGTCACCTGATATATGCTAAGAGAGATACCCCAATTCAGAGATTATCTCCCGATCGGGCGTGTTTTTCGAAGACGCAGTTGAATTTAAAAACTCCGTCCAGGAGACGAGTTTAAAGGAGTATCCAACGGCGCATTTTCTTACCGTTTCTATTGGAAAGAGCGGAGAATTTGACACTTAGAGTCAGGGATATATAAAAATAACCCATCAATGGAATTTCAAGATAATTAGGTCTATGGTGCGTCATACGCGCTATGAGTAAGTTATTAATGATGTCGCCGTTCAACGTAAATAGCAGAAGAAAAAAAACGCGTACGAGGTATGAAGGTAACCTTCATTTTTTAGCGAACACATGATGTTAGTATGTTATGGTTGATCTCAGTTATCTTGACGATCCGTCAAGTTATTTATCAAGTCACATTTGGGAGCTTGCATAGAGATTTCCAGAAGAAGCGAAGGTATTTATTTGTTCAGATGAATGTAACGATGTAATTTGTAACAAAAAATCCAACGCAATTGACCTCATTCAATCATGAACTCTTATTTCCTTTTACTCCAGGACCCACAGTTATCATATACGTGATGGCTTATGTAATCGAATTAGACAGTCATTGATAAGATCAGTAAACATTGTAAACTAGTCAGTGTCATTCTTATCTATAATTACTTTGGCTAGTTCAATGCGTTAAATAAACAACTTTTAAGTTGTATATTAAAATAGCCTTGGTCAGGTAATGTGTATCTTAAGCTTGTTAACGCATCACTTCACGGACTAGCAAAAACGAAAGTTGTGACATGAGTTGATAATTTCACATCCGTATAGTTAAGCGATGTATAATTTTAATATATGTCACCATGGGGTCACTTTGAATTCAGTTACTTGCTCGTGTTTTGTATCAGAAAATAAATTAAATGAATCCCTAATCGCGTTCTTTTTGGCAATTCCAAAACGCTTGTTACCAAGATAAAATAAGCGCCATTTGTGTTAAATAATGTTTTTTATTTGAAAATAAATATATGAACATCTAAATATGCAATGACAAACAGTTACCTTAAAAAATATAGACATCTTATATAAAATGTAGACACTTTGCATGAATAAAATTCAAAGTCAATTTCAAAATTCTTCAAAACAAGCACTTAATCAGAACAGACAATTGCATACATATTAGGTAGGGTAAATTTGTCGATCCGTTATGTATCGAAACCCTACATACGTAATACATACGTCGAAAATTGAATTATCACCAGGTAAGCATGTGTGCCTACATCAGCTTTATGAAATTTTATTTACATGCAAGGTGTGACATAATTAGTCGGCGATGACATTACAACATTTTGTTCCAAAGGAACCTTCTCATCTAGCCGATATCGGCGTAAAAACATGACCATTATTCTCTGCTGCCAAGTCTAAAATGAAAGTTCAATATTGAAAGCACTTCATTTCCGAACGGAATTAAAAACAATGCTGGATGGCATTCAAAATAGCAATGTCTTGGCAAAACCTCATTAAAGTCCCATCAAAAAACAAACTGTCAACTTCAAGAGTAATTGCACATCGTCTGTGTTTCTTCTGTTTCTTCATAAATTCGTCCAACGTTGGATCTCCATATTCCTTCTTCCTTTTTCTATAGGATCTAAAATCAAGGTCTGATTTACTAAAGTAATCCTCGCGACGAACTGTTTGAATTTGTAAAGCATTGAAATCAATGTTCTGCAAGTTAATCTCATCTTCTTCGACTTCTTCTGAATTCGTTGTTCGCAACTCTTTAAGTTTTTGGTAAAAGTATGCCGCCTTGATGTACTGGTCATACTTGGTTTCTTCGCGGGGTTGAATGGAGTGCCGTCGAACCGTATTTACAACCTCGTACATTGTACGTTTTGGTTTCTTCTGCTTTTTACGCTGAACGGCGACATCAGTTATAGGAGGTAAAGGTTTACGGTAATACAAGTCACAATTTGGAACAGGTTGAGGATTTGGTTCTACACATTCAGTGTCTTTCTTTTCAAAAACAAGTGAGTCTTTAGAGTTTTTGGCGCGAAGCCTTTCTGTTAAACAGCTGATTTCGCCTGACAGCCGTTGCTTTTCAATTGAGTTTCGATTGAAATCACCATTTTGCCAGTTCAGCAAGTGGTGATATTCTGTCTTTTTATAAACTGAAAGTTTATTTTCGTACTCATATATCTCCTGTTCATGAAAAAATGTGGTTTGGTTGCCGTTCACTTGACCAATAGGAGGTAATTTGAAATCGTTTACGCGATTTACTTTATGAAACTCATCCGCGGCTTTGTCACCCCTGAATCTTTTCTTAATTTTGCTTTGACTAGGCGGTGCTCTTACTGGTGGGAGAGGCTTGTACTTCTGTCCTCGATCGGGACCTTGCATTTTGTGTAAATCTAAATCTCCACTAAACATCCGACCATATGTGCTCAGCATCTCAGACAAAGCTCATCCAAAGTCTGTAGTTTGCTGTAGGCGGAGGTAGTGCTCCTTTCTGAAAAACACAATACAATTTTACGATGAGTGTGTGATGAGTAGAACGGACAGAGATGTTTCACGTATAATAATAATGATGATGATGATGATGATAATAATAATAATTTCCGTGCTTATATAGCGTTTTTTTATTCAAAGCACTTAACAATGATTATTATCCCAGGTTGTGGAACTGTTCACTCAATTCAAATTCTTGAAGTCAGTAAACAATGGTTTGCACTGTGTTTGCTTTAATTTTCGCAATTCAAACTAGGTGTGATTCCACTTTAGGGCACTTGAAAAGAACTCGAAAATAACTTCGTCTTCGAATAGAAGGTGAAATAAAGGCCATTGTTCTAAATAGAAATGTGGTGAAATTACTCCATTGTTCAAGAAACAAGAGATGGTTTTTTATCAAGCACATTGATACGTATACTTAACTTCATATCAACATTTCTGTTGTCATAACCTGATCATTGGCTGTCGGAAAATGTAACAACTCGTGATGATCTAACATTTTACGACTGATGATAAAATACATATTCACCGACATGTACAGTCATGTATATTGCAAAGAAGACACACAGAAGTACGGCTAGGCGCATTTCTGTACGTTGCACTTACATGTACGATTCACAAAATGAAACATTAATCACGACAGTAAATTCACCAAGTGGGCGTTTTTTACTAAGCTGTAGATTCATATTCTTCTCGCTTTTCGCCTTCCCCTCAACAAATGATAATATTGAAACATTAGTTTTTTTTGAAAACAATGATCTTACCTTCAATAAACCGTGTGCGTTTCTCAGACGATCCTTAAAGCATTGTCTTCATGTGTTAATTTTGACGACAGAGCGAATAACGTGCCTTATATAGGATGCAATACCGATGATTACTGCCTGAATGTCTAATAATTAAGAAAATTAGCTCTCCCGGCTTTTGTACGAACGAACGTCGTGAAAAATAATAATTTACGTCGATTGAGTGACTGACACTCGCGCATGCGCTGCGAAATCCGCGACAAACACTGGTGGTTTAGATTAAGGTGTTGTTCTGTTCTGCAGATGGATTACGCAATGATCACTGATTGTTGATTGTCTAAATCATCAGTGATATCGCCTCACGTACATTTTTCCCACAAGAGAGTTACATTAATTCAATTAACACTGATAAACAATCAAGAGAATATGTTTATGGTCCCATTTGTTTATGATGATTATGATTAAAAGATTTTTTTTACAGTTGATGTAATGAATTTGATTTTCTCAAAATATCCACTCTTTAGAACCTTCATTTTCTATTTAATTCTGAGTGCATTCAAAAGTTCAAAATGTGTGTGATCTAGTTCAGCAGTGGTCCATGTGATTCAACCGATGTTTAAGGTTATATTGTTTTCATGGATATTATAAACCAGTCCGTGTTGTGTGGTGCGTACTGTGTAACGCACCTTTAGATTCGGATTTAGACACTGGTTTAGACAATACCCGTGTCCGGCAAACTGGAGGACATGGGTTCGAATCCCGATTGGTTCTGAATTCCACTGTCTTTCCAAGTTCAAAACAGCAATTGGTTTTGAAAGTAAGGAAGAAATCAAAGGGATTTATCTCCGAAAAATACGGGCTGAACATTGTGTGAAGACAGTTTATGAGCTTACATGGTTGAGAGGAAAAGTGACACTGTATGCATCTTTGGTAGAATGTCAAGGAAATTAGTAATTACAGAGCTCCTATGCAAAAGTAGGCTGAGCTTGGTGAATAGATTTAATTAATTTCACACCACTCGTCTTAAAATAATCAATATGCAGCGACGTTAAGTGTATTAGAATCACAAATACATGTTATATATAA
Organism: Phoronis pallida; assembly: GCA_028565715.1. Classification (NCBI taxonomy): domain Eukaryota; kingdom Metazoa; phylum Phoronida; family Phoronidae; genus Phoronis; species Phoronis pallida. Next base: position 10,096 of record JAOXYC010192688.1, read on the forward strand.
CCAGAAGCAACAGATGAATGACTCGACTGGGAATACAAAAAAGCTAGACTAAATTATAACGCATCACAATAGGGAGGTTTCGGCAATTCACGGATACGGTTACGGATACGATAATAAAAATATCCTTTCCTATTTTGAAAATTCAATGAGTCATTTTGCTAAACGTCGATATACAATATTCAAGTTGCCACTGATACTTGTTTGAGTTTTTTGTTTCAAAGCGTAAACAATTTTGTGCCCAGTCTTTATGTAATATCTGATAGTTTTGCGAAAAGACTTGTTGCGTTTTCAAAACGGTAGCGGATCCGTTTTTCATATGTTAGTATGTTGTTTTAGATTAGAATCTTCATATTCGTCTAAATAATACATCTCTTCGCTTCCTCCGAAGCTACTTCTAGACAGCCACTCTGACTCATGAAATATCAGCAATGCATACGATAAAATTGAGAATACCTGTTGCGACTTTATTAGTGCTGAGTGCGTTTTCGATTAATGATGAAGGTTGTGATAATGTTTGGCAACAGAAAATGATTAAATTGCGCAGATAAAATAGACGAAACGCCGTATTCTGATAGTAGATGATTTTACAATCGTGGCGTCAATCCATGTCCTTAGAGCTTGTTTTACTGAGTCACCTATTTTCATTAATGCAAAAGTTGTTGAATAACAAGATATATTGCCGATATATACCAACTTCAAACTACATGAGTCACCTATCTGTACATTTAGTTCCAAGGCAACATCGTGCATAAGATCAATGTTACTAGGGTGATGAATACCTTGACAATTATTGTAAGATTTAACATTAACCATTATAATTTGTCGGATACTATTTACAGTCTATTAGATGATGTCACATATTAGGATAAGAATGAGTACTTGCAATGACCTCCATTCTTTAGCAATTTACAAAAAAATAGACATTTTTAACCCATAAAAGTATATATTTTCCAAAAGCAGACATTTGGGCATGGCATCTGATAAAATATTTTTTATCTAATAGTCATTCTCCGTGTAATGGCAAATGTGTTTTTTTTTGTAAAAAGTTCGTTTTTCGGAAGGTACATCGATAGGGAAAAAACCTGTAAACATATTTTGATAATTTTTTTTCTCATGTAAAAATATACCACATGGACACAAAAATGCTGACAGTAAATTTCAAATAAATGGCTAGTTTCGTTTTTATGTTCTTTCCGGCAAAGCACAACAAAAAAACCGCGCGCCATTTTTATAAAGTTGACTACTTTTTTGTGCTTTGAAAGAACATAAAAACGAAACTAGTCATTTATTTGAAATTTCCTATCAGCATTTTTGTGTCCGTGTGGTATATTTTCACATGAGGAAAAAATGATAAAAATATGTTTACAGGTTTTTTGATCGATGTACCATTCGAAAAATGGATTTTTTTGAAAACACATTTGCCATAAAACGAAGAATTTGGGCATCTGATAAAACATATTTTATCAGATGCCCAAATATGTCTGCTTTTGTAAAATATATACTTTTATGGGTTGAAAATGCCTATTTTTTTGGTAAATTGCTAAAGAATGAAGGTCATTGCAAGTACTCATTCTTATCTTAAAGTTAAATATGCTCTTCAGTTGTACTGAATTTTCAAGATGTTATTTCATTATGTTTTATTTGATGAAAAGTCTGCACAAATAGCCAAGATGAAATTTCAATTACTGCATGGTCAGGATTGTCTGATGTATATTTTCATGTAGGAGATCTTTTACCTTTAAGTGACGGTATCCGCGTTGTTTGCGAAATGAATTTGCTAAATAGCACTATCGTTCGACAGATTGGGGTGTTTTCGGAACTTTTCGTAAACTTGACAATTTTACATGTAACACTGAGTTTTCTTGTAACTTTGAGAAATGTATTAAATCAAGCGGCACGCCTACTACATGGACTTGCAAGTCTGAATTGCGAATGAATGACATAACACCACGTGAAGCTCGGTGTCTAGCGCGCGGGGGCCTTTGA
>JAOXYC010192799.1:0-12075 GCA_028565715.1 Phoronis pallida
TTATGTGATAAAATGATTCTTAAATTCATGGGAAGTAATAAACCTTTTATTGGATTCGATTTTAAAAATCATAGAACGAGCCTTTGAGTTCGAATCTCATCCAATAAAAGGTGTTATTACATCCCATTCATTGTAAGAATCACTTTGAATAACCAAAACTCTTCGCCAATCACTGAAGGCTATTCCAGCAAAAAAGGTACGGAAGGAGTAAGGCAGCTTAAATCAAGATGTATAGGAGGTGAAGATAAAACTACATGGTTGGATCATGGAGGGCATTTTCAGAAATATTTATAATATAAGAACAAAATAAGTATAATACATAGGTAAATTGGTATAATATTTTTTGAACCCGTGCAATGAAAGTTTAAATCTATGCCTTGAAATACTCATCTTGGTGTGTTCTATCATATTCAAATGACAAAATAGACACTTCTCGCCGATTTCAAGTAATTCAACGCGAATTTGAGATCGCAATTCTCCGCAACGAGTTTTAAACGTTACGCCCAAACTTGAACTCTGCGCTAGTCCAAAGATGGTCGGACTGCCGGGTCCGAATGTCACACATCGACAGCCAAAGTGCCCACACGGTACACATTTACTAGCGCACGAGCTCGCCATGTTGAAACTATGAGTCTCTCGTGTTACCAACTGACAGGCGACGTTGCAACAGCTAGCTAGTGAAGTTCTGTCTGACTGACCGAGTGTTACATACAGCGGATCCCGAGTCGTAGCTGTGCAAGATTCAGAGATTGCGCTATACGGACATGTCGGATCAATCAAAACAATAACAAAACTAAATTGTAGGCACTCATTTAATGAGCTTTATATCCAGGTAAGTATGAGCGGTGTACTTTTCACTGTTGACAGTTGAATCTTTACTGAGCCATTTGTGATTAAAAAACAGCAACTTAAGAGTCTTTTTTTAGCTGTTTTTAGCATTTGAAAAGAGGTAGTTTTTGTTATTGTTACCGGCGAAGTTGTGTCGCTTTAATAAGAATGCACGAGTGGTTGTCCAAAAACTTAGGTAATTTCTCCCCATGTACCTTTTCTGCTGGAATTCGACCTTTTAAAGTATAACACCCATGTGATTCAAATACTGCCTATACATAGCTCGTTCACTCACTTTTTTCTAGGTAAACAAAAACAAAGTCTTACCATTTGGTCTAACAATGAGCAGTAGTTCAGCAGAATGCGTCTCCCTGGCCGAGCGTATAAACATGACCACCTGTTCGTGTGTGTGCTCTGAGACGTCACGACCGTTGATGAAGAGAACTTGATCACCCTCATTCAGTCTCGGTATACACATATCCGCAGGCATTCCTGGCGCTACACGAGACACTATGATTGGCATGCCCTGGTCCGCCCCACCCTGGAAATTATAATGTCAAGTCACATGTTATGTTTTTATTCAAAACTACACAAATTAGCAGGCATTCCTGGCGCTACACGAGACACTATGATTGGCATGCCCTGGTCCGCCCCACCCTGGAAATTATAATGTCAAGTCACATGTTATGTTTTTATTCAAAACTATACAAATCCGCAGAGATTCCTAGCACTACACGAGACACTATGATTGGTATGCCCTGGTCTGCCGCTACCTGAAAATTATTATATCAAGTCTCCTGTCGTAGTGTATTCAGAAATATAGAACTTATATAAAGAGATGCCTATTTATACATTTTTAGGAAGCAATGTTACAATCTGAATGCATAAAATTCTAATAACTGGATTAACTTATTACATCAAATTTAATGACATTGTTGTATAATTGGGTTATCTATCCTACTTGAAGGCAATGGGTGGTACTCTAATCTGTAAAAGTTTTAAAAGTTTATTGTTTTGTTTTATTTCAACATTATCAAAGTTTAATAAAAATATTGGTTTATAAATTGTTCAAAATATATCAGGACTGCTGTCATTACTTACTTTTACATTAAACCCAAATCTGCCTTGTTCATCGGGAGACATGCGTATAGAAACCAACCCATGCTGTTCATCAAGCCCATTCCCATTTGGCTAAACAAAAACAAAACGTGATGAATATACATCAAGCTGTACTGACAAAGCAAATTTAAAGATACTGTCTCCTCATTGGTCCCGATCTGGCATCAAAATTCAAATCAACTAGAAATTCTGTGTATGAGTCCTTTAATGAACATAACTAACTTGACATTTGAGACAAAAAATTCAAAAAAAAATCTGTAAGGGGTGATTTGAGAGCTTTTTATCCGAAAAAAGTCAAGCCTGGTCTTAAGAGTTGGTTAAAATCGGACACAAAAGCTCTCAAATCACCCCTTTGCAATTTTTTTTTGAATGTTATGACTCAGATGCAAGTAAGTTATGTTCAACAAAGGACTTATACACAACATTTCTAGTTGATTTGCGATTTGACACAAGATTGGGACCAAAGCAGGAGACAGTATCTTTAAGTTACTGAAGAGTTCAATAAATTTGTTCAGAAAAAAACCCCACTTAAAATGCAATATAGCCCTTCTGAGTTAAGAAACATTAATTAAATAACACCATGAGTTCCAAGAAAAACCTCCCAAAACCTCGGAAATCGGTGTCAAGCCATGCAACGGAGATATCAAGAGTACTAAAACCAATGAAAACTGAAATCCTTTAAAACTTTTATCATGAACGCAAATCTCCCAATAGCACTACTTACCACTGGTTGATCTAGATAGGCGGGTAAGTCATAAGATAGTTCTGTTAACGATACACTATTATTATCATCTACGTTATTTGTTTGCATTGGCTCCACTATAGTCGAGTTGTATGCAAGCTTTTTTGAATTATCCAAGAAACCACCATCGCTGAAAAAAAGTTGAAATTGGATTAACTTGCAATTCTAACAATGGTCTTTAAAGAAGGAAGCAAACAACAACATTTATTTACCTTCATCACTAACTCATTTGGAAACATTATTTCGTACCCGAACTAGTCAGCAATGAAGTTCAATAAATATCACAATTTTATTTCTTAATTTCTTGAACTATCTTGCTTCGTGAGCTTAAACAGTAATACTTTGTTCACTTCCTAATAGTTGAAATATCAGGCCCCAACAAAAACTAGATGTTTCAATGTCCACTCATCTTTCAATGAATTCATCCGGTATTCTGAAGCTACTTATGTATTGGCTACTCAAATTGGTGACATATAGGTGCATACGCCTACGTTTCAGGTAAATATGCAGTTTTCGTTCTTTGTAAAGAAGTATGCAGTACCTTTATGCATGCCACATTCTTTTTATAAAGTTTATGCAAAAAGTGAACATTCCTTATAAGTTGAGATTACAAATCAAAAGATCCCGTAATAATGCAGAGATATCGCTAAATTTGTTTTGTATGACTTACAATATAAAAATGCAAAGTAAATTTCAAGCTTTTCATATCTAGTATAAATGCAAAAGAAATCAGTGAAAAGTTTGTGAAAAATCAGGAAAATAACACTTATCATGCATCATGAATTTACAATTTTTGAGTTTTGATAACCAAACCTTTCTTATATTTAGCCTCTGCAGTGGTATACACAGAGATTTCGTTAAGATTTAAAGAAAATTTTAAATGCAAAATTGTTAATCTTTTTAGAAAATTTAATACGTTATCGCAAAATATACTATGTGAAAATGTTAATTTTGATGGCCGCCACCGTTTTGTTGATATTTTGCACTAAAACTCAGTACACGAACAGGTTTTAGGCATTTGTGTTATATTGTTGAATTTTTCATTTTGACAACCAGCACCACTTTGTTGACATTTAGAAATGAAAGACAACCACCTTTGCAGCATGTGGGGTGGGAATCTGGTGAAAATTTAACGAGTTCACGTTATTGCAAAGGTTGTATTGTTACAGACCTGTGTACCATCAATTTTTTTATAATTTTCTAATCAAATTTGTAAAATTTAGCAAAGTGGCAGAAAAACATGTTTTTGCATCTTAGCACACTCAAAGTACGAGTTGATTGATTTTGCTGCAGAAACTTAAAAGTAGTACAGCATACAGTATAATTTCTTGAGAATTTTAGGACAAAATGTCCATGTGATTTCAAAAACTGAAAAATATCTTTCACATGATGTAAATTTTGATGAGGAACAAAATTTAAAATTTTCAGTGATCAGGCCAAAAGTACTAAAAAATTTAGCAGTTTTAAAAGAGTGGGATAAATAAATAATTTGCCCGATATTCGATCTATATTCCAAAAGCCCATGCACTCACTCGTCTGATCTGTTGCCGTCCAGCCATGCATTTGCGACCTTATAATCATTGGCTATTGAGGAGCGTGTGTTACTGTTAAAACTCTGGTACTGGCGTAGGTTAGTCATGCTATTAGAAGAGACAGCTTTAGTAGATCGGGAAGTAGGAATGTTACGATACCCGTCTACGACATTTCTCTCCGATGTTATGACCTCCCGGGTGATGCCCCCTACCGTCCGCCTGGCATATCTTTTACTTGGTGACCTAGATTGATTGACAAGAAATCGTTATGTTTTAATTTCAAGAAATGTAAATACCGTATTCTCCCTAATAAGCGCCCAGGGCGCTTGGAAAATTCGGAAATGGGGAAGGGGGCGCTTAATTGGAAGAAATTTTCAGGATTCGCGCATTTAAGCGAACAATGGAAGTTTTCATTTTCAAAAAAGGATTTAGACTTGGAAATGGAATAAAAACACCCAAGAAACATGCTTAATTTTATTCGAAATACTTGTTTGTTACAAAAAATAAGTTTGATGTAAGGTTTCGGGTGAGGAAAACGAGATAGGTTGGGGATAATTTGAGTCGCCAGGGGGGCGCTTATTCCAGTTAAATCTGAAAACAGCTAGGGGGGGCGCTTATAGGGGCAGGGGTGCTTATTAGGGAGAATATGGTAATCAATATTAAACCAATTTAAGAGCTTTCAAAGGTGCAAAAGTTGCAGGAAATAAATTCAAAAATAAGGAATTCTTCACACAGTAAAGAATCATGCATAAATGTGACTGTGTGGTGATTATAATTTGCTTAACAAGGTATTTTAAACAAAAATTTCATAAACAGTAAAGATAGGTGGACAATCTCAAACCTTGAAAATGTTCGTTCCATCCTGGCTCTCCGCCTAGCCTCCTCTAATGTTTGGTGTTCTGTCCTCCCGCTGAAGGTAACAAAAAAGAATAATAATTAAAACAGATAAACAATCTACAGTGAAAACCTGAATGAAATGGATGCGATGAATCAAGTTTTATTTGAGGTATTTAGTGAATGACACAAGGTCCCCTTGAATGAAGTTTGCTCTTGATGTCTATATTAACCACTTGCACATGATAACAGCGTGGATATTTGTTTTTCATGTGACCAATCACAGAATGTAACCTAAAGAAGGTGTGATGTTCAACACAGGATTTCCAGATGAAATGTGGAAATCTTCCCTCAAGTTTAATACAAACCTGTATCTAAACTTTGTATCTAGTAAGAAGAACCTCCTTGAAGGCAGCCTTGGTATAGAATGTAACCTAAAGCAGGTGCGATGTTCAACACAGGATTTTCAGATGAAATGTGGAAATCCTCTCTCAAATTCAGTACAAACCTGTATCTAAACTTTGTATCTAGTAAGAAGAACCTCCTTGAAGGCAGCCTAGGTACAGAATGTAACCTAAAGAAGGTGTGGTGTTCAACACAGGATTTCCACAGTTTTTTACACAGTCTATAGCTGCTCATGTTGAAGCCTATGAGATTGTCCAGTGCGTCACCCTAAGGAGAAATTAAAATCAAATAATTACACAAATAAATGTATGCTGTTACTGGTCTAAAGTGATAAATATTGAAAAGATCCAGGTCTCCCTGATAGCCGGTCAGAGTATCTGACCAGCTATGGGCTCGATTCCCAGTTCAGTTCCGAATTTTTCTGTCTTTTTAATATAATAATTATGGTAAGTGTAACACTAAAGTACTCCACCTAAAGATTACATTGAAAACTGATTAAACGTTTGACAAAACAAAATTTGAGTTTTTTATAAAATTCATTCGCGTTTGAGAAATCTTGGCATAGATAGAGGTGAATATGTTAAGTATTGATAGATAAATACTAAAAATATCTAAATGTGACATTTCATAAAAACATGATAGTTTTTAAATTAAGAAAAGGGAGAAATGACTCATCATCCATTTAAGTTCAGGGTTGACACCTTTCACTTTTACACCAAATACAATTCACTATGTTGTTTCAATGCTGATAAAATTAAAAAGCCCTATGCTTACCCCTTCTCTTCGAAGTTGAATGAAAAACTGTTTTCTTTTAAAAGATATTTTGACTATTTTGGCCCTGAAAATAGAAGATTTTATATCATTATATTCAACTTCATTCTTTGATTCATCTACAGTGGTGAAAATCAATACCAGGGTCCTTTAAAAAACCAAATACACTAACTTAGGAATGTCAGGATATAAAGGTGTCCAGAATTGACTTTAAAATTAATAAACATTGGACAAACAGATTTTGGTCAAAAAGCTTAATTACCAACAATGGAAACAAATGAAACCACTTACCAAGAAAATGTGTTAATTTTTAAATTATTTTGAAAGACTACTAATCCCGCTGCCGTCACTCCGAGCTGAATCTCAAGGTTACTAGAGTCCTGTAATGAAGAGGAATTTAACATTAGCCATTGTACCATAAGGATAACAACTTGACTACAATACCTCATTGGTGTTGGATTTATTTTAACTCATACATCGCTACTTACCAACAACTTGATCTTGTGCTTCCTAAAACACGATTACAGTGAACGCGACAACAGGCTCGTAATGAGTGATTTGAAAGGTTGTCAACAAACTTTTATAAGAAATAGTGTTTATTTTACCGGAAAAATATATGTGAGTTTTTGGTTTCATAAAAGGGTAATGTGAGAAAACGGTTCCTAATCTCTGCGTCATGTCAGCAGAAATATCTTACGCTTGGTCGTATCTAATTCTTGACTCAGGGTAGCCTTGTCAAGTACAGATTACTGCGGTTAGCTTAGTGGTAGAGTATCAGACTGGTAATCAGGAGGCCTGGGTTTGATTCCCAGATCCTTTTTCTGTCTTTTCAATATTTATCATATAATATCAATAGGCCGCTATTCTCACATGAGTCTTACCTTAGCATTATGCAGATCTACTCCATACATTTCAAGTCTCTTGGCACATTCAAGAAAGTTCAACTCTGCATCAGCTGGTGTCTGACACCTGTTAAAGGAGAATTCAAGTTTAAAAGTGAATAAAAACAGCATTCAATTTGAATTCTAATAGAATGAATAGAAATTTTAAAACATTTTTATAAACAAATTTACCATTGTTTTTAAACAAATTATACATGTTTAGCATTCATGTGTTTGGCAAGAACATTGTTAGTGGGGTTGCCAAAACATCTGCCATTTTTAAATGGCAGAAGCTTAAAAGCTTCTTAACCAGCTATAAGTGACGGTAGCAGAGTTTTACCTATGATAATTGAAGACACTCGATCTAAGGTTCTTGGGTACTGACTGCTGTTTCCCATAGAGCATTAAAATGCAGGGCCCTCACTGACCTGATTTTGATGCCGGTACAAGGCACCTTCCCCTCTTAATTTATTCCAAAATCACATGAAATTCCCACCTAACTGACAAAAACATCCTGCTAAAATACCGATTATTAAAGATTTAGCATTCCAAAATTAGAAATTTAACAGTATTTAGCACATTTTTGGTCAACACATAATTCCCCAAAATGACCCGAAAATTCCCCCTTCTGAAGACACAGGCATCTGTCCCAAAGGTGAGTAAGGGCCCTGAAATGTCTTCAAATATCAGTCTCGGAGGCAATAAACAATTTCTTGTACAGTTTTACCTATGCTGTTTATGCATGTCTGCGACCTCCTTCTCAAACACGTCATCTTGTTCAGGTATAAATCTAAACTCAGACAGGTAACCCTCCACATGCTCCTCGGGGTGGTAATCTCCTAACTCAGCTGAAATGGAAAATTAAAACATAAGAATAAGAATCAATATAGAGACTATCAACCGTTGCGAAAATTGATTATAAATAATTATGAATCTGTTCAAGCAACTATTTTGGTCACATCACATTGAGAGAATTAGGTAACGTGATGTGACCAAAATAGTTGCTTGAACAGATTCATAATTATTTATAAAAAGAATAAGAATATTTATACTTTACTGGCTGGAAGTAATACATTTTGAAAAGACAATTATTGTGTCTTTGTCTTTCCAAAATTTAGGAAATTAAGATTTAATTAATGTCTCTTTTGAATATTGTAAGCCAATAAGTTTATCCTAGCGTGTGTTCATATTTGCACGGATCTAGCTAAGATGTGATGTTGATCACAAAATCATGGCAAATACATATGGGGCATAAATACAAGTATACATTGTCATTGGGAAAAGTTTAGTGATGAATGGTAATAATCAAAAATAATCCAACCAGTTTTGGTATTTGTTTCAGTTTCACCACCTCCAGTGCAAATTAGTGCGATAACAATCTCACATCACAAATACTTCAGTAAACAATATTGTTTGTGCTAGGTGATGTATTATTACCTTGAAAAAATTTAGATGTATTGGTATTAAGCGGATATTGAAATATATGGGGGTTGCATTTTTTTTGACAAAAATATACATTAATGTAAGAATTTTTACATTGGTGGTGGAAATGAAATTTAATTAAAATATATGGGTAGTTGTCCTAAAAAAATGCAGGTATATTTTTTGCTATAATAGGCCTCATTTTCGCACAATCACTTACATTGAACACTGTAGCTGGCTAAAACAGATGCTGAACTCCTGGGACAGACTAATTTTCCTTCCAGAATATCCCTTTTCACTTGTAAGAAGAAATGCCACCTAAAAACAGACAAATTATGAAATATTTTCTACATCAAATAGAACAGCAATCTGAAGTCTACTGTCTTGTGAACTTTATCTAAAGCCGTGGTACCAAGAAATTACTGTACACATCCGGGTAATTCTGGGAATGCCTCCAAAAACTAGGGTTAGGTTAAGACATTTTATACCTGAAGTTTGAGCGGTATTCAATTTTTATCAAAAAACAACCGAACTAAATCAAATACTTTGAATGAAATGTCATTCCTAATCATTCACTAATCCGCATCAAATGACTCTGATATTTGAAAGTCTGACTGTTTTCAGCTGATATTTTACATTCAAAATGGTATAAACTGCCAGTAAGAACTTCATCTTGTAGTATAAACATACCTTGTATACTCCTCATTCAATTTACTGGGATCAGATGCATAAAATTTCACTCGAAAATAAAACACAAATGGTGGACCGGCTGAAAGGGTAAACAACATCAAATCAGATAATGAATTACAGTATACTACATTGATGGTTAAAAAAAATGGAAGAAAAAAGTTCTCTAAGACTTCTAATTTTCAATAAGTCAAGGTTTATCCTCTAAAGCACTGAAATACTTGTGTGAGTATTCCATAACACACACAGTTTTACTGACATTTGGGAGATTAATATATGACCCCACTTGACATTTTCAATTAATACCCATAACATGAACTTACATTTCAATTGCTTTTTGATGGTTTTAAGAGGATCAAGCCACCTCTGAAATAACAAAACAGCATGTTAAGAATAACACACAACAATAATTATTGCATAAAAATGTCAATCTGATTAGGTTAAACCTCATTAATTTCAGACAAAGATGGTTACCAAAACATTTTAATTAATATTTTAACATTTTAATACCATATGTTCTGCCACAAATGGTAACTGATTCATAATTTGTTGTTCGACTTTACCTAACAAAAATGACACATTACTATGCCATTGTTATTGATTGCAACATCAGTTTTTTATTGAAACGAAAAAATACAAGAAGGAACAGTTCCAAGTCAAGAAATGAATAAAAAATAACTGAAAATAAACGTTTTGATGGAATATTTACCCAAGACCGTGGAGGTGGGCCATCTTCAATATACTGTAACCCAAAGTAGTCCTTTTCAACAAGTTCCAAGAAATCATAGACTTTCTCTAAGAGAACCTGTGACTTGGCCTTTTTCTGAAAAGAAAGAATGCTTTGAATCATTTCATAGAATGCAAACCATATATAACTTAAAAATACTGTCTACTCGTTAGTGAGGGTCTGGCATCAAAATTCAAATCAACTAGAAATTTTGTGTATAGGCGAAGTGTCAGGGACTTGCTCCGCCTTTGCCACGGGTTAACCTGGTATTGCAGTACCTCCAGGAACGGCCCACTAAAAAAAAAAAAAAAAAACAATTTTGTGTATGAGTTCTTTGATGAACATAACTAACTTGCATCTTGGTAAAAAAATTCAAACAAATCTGTAAAGGGGCTTTCGGGAGTTTTTTGTATCCAAATCTAACCTCTCTTAAGACAAAGTTACACTTTTTAGGATAAAAAGCTCTCAAATCACCCCTTACAGATTTTTTTGAATTTTTTCACTCACATGCAGGTTAATTATATTCATCAAAGGACTCGAACACAAAATTTCTAGTTGATTTGAATTTTGACCCCAGATCCTCACCAACGAGGAGACAGTATCTTTAACTAGTTCAGCATTTTAACACAGCAATGTAAAATAATCAACTTTTGAATCAATTATAGTCAGTGTTGTCCATTTTCTATTTGAATAAGTAGGCAGAACTTTTTCATTTAATCAGGTTCAGTTGAATATGAAATTCCTGTTTCTTTTTAATCAACTTTGTTGATATACGGTCAACGTGCCTGAAGGCCTTTTTATCATCAAAAAAGTTTTACTTGCCCACATAATCACGAATGACCTTCATTACTTATAAGGAATCGATGTTCATTATTAATTGTTTTCATCTTACATATAACTAGATAAATATATTTTATATTAATTAATATTTAGACTTAGAAGATTGCATAGTGTCTAAACATAGTAATTTCAATTTTGCATTGCAAGTTTGCGACACACAGGTGTTTCAAAGGTTCAAATTAAAATGTAAGGGTTTACTTTTTATGCGGAAACAACATGTCCAATGTTCGCAACATGGGAAATTCGTTATCAGCTAGAGATAACGAGGTAGGAGTCTCGCATGTTAGCAAATGGGACATTACTTACATCAATGTCAAAGTCGTGCTGGGTATCATCGAGAAAATGAACCAAGCACTTGATCATCTTGTGAGGCGGTAACTTTGTGACTTTGACGAGTTCCGTTTCGCGTACGTTATAAGTACCACTCGTACCTTTCAGTCTAATAGACATGATCACTTCTCCCTAGAAAATATTGACAATAAATTAAATGGGAAATGGATCAAATTTTTCAGTCCGACGAGACTAACAGAAAATATAACAAGATAATTAATGATCTGGCATAATTTGCGAAAATTTACCACTGAGTTATTGATTAAAAGTATTGCAGTGTTGAGCGCGGGCAGTCTTTAATAGATTCTTATAACAACCATAAGATAAAATCTTGTCATCATTAGAACACTGGTAAATAATAGCAAAATTAAAAGACTGTCAACGTTCAACACACAGGTACTTTAAATCAATTTGCTGCCTGTATCGAGTAAATTAAACAAACTCAAAAACATATTGCTATATCTTAAGGCTACCAACTTGACCAATATTGTGCTGCAACCGTGTCCCCTTTTTCAGGAAGTAGAAGTAACTGTCTCTTCATTTTTCCAACCGTTTTCTAAAAACTGTTTACATTCGGGCTTTCTACAAACCGACAGAACTTTTGAAGTTTGAAAACAATAAGAACATTCTGTTACTGTTGTTTTTAGAAAATGGAATCAAAAATGGCCAAAATAAAAATGTGTCTGTAAACAGTTCGGTGTTCTCAAAAACTCCTTTCATGGATTGTTTCTTATTTTCTTAATTGCATCCAAAGTCAAGATTTGGAAGACTTAAAAAACATGTTTGAATGTAGGGACAGTAACTTTAATATATTTCAAAACAAATATATGGGTTCTGTATCATGCACCTACAAATTACATTACATGATTTACATCAAAGAGTTGGCCAGTTTCCTTACCTTGTGTGATAGTGTCACTAAACTCCATAGATAAATGCAAACAACATAGGCTAGACTCT
>JAOXYC010192910.1:0-12070 GCA_028565715.1 Phoronis pallida
AATTCATTCGTGACCTATTTTGTTTCACGTGAACACCCTTTGTCTTGAGTCAGGTCAGTTCAGTGCGGTTTTATACCCAGATCAGATATTTGTGATGGATTCTAACTCTCAAAATTGTTACCCACCCATCCCTTTTCCAATGTTATTTGTTAGTTTGCTTGTCTCTTAAGAGGGTGCTTTTTGTTTGCCCATCTTTGCAGAGATCAAAATGTATATACTTAGTTTGTATTCATCGATTATTTTACAATAAACAATTTCAAACATATCAATTTTATTTCTCTATGCAAACCGAGCTCGAAACATCACTCTATCAAAATAATTTCCAAGATAAATACGTATATTAGGTACAACTGTACACAGTTTCAAAAACATTCTTCGATTTTTGAGAAAGCTTTTCAAAACTAAACGCGTTTTTTTGTGGACCACACGTACATTTTGTACATGATCGTGAGATTGAAGTTGTCAAGAGTTTTCAGTAGGTTTTGTTCCTATCGTTGACATCCTTGGTTTATTCTAGAATCTCCTTGTGTCGGTGAAGACAATCCAAAGTGTGAACAAGTCAAGGACCAGTGTTTTGAGAATCCTCAACTCGCTAAACTATGTTGCAACACCTGCAGGAAGGTGGTTAAAGGTACGTAAGATGAGGCATTTGCTAACGCATGAGCTCGCTTACGTAACGAGGTATGAGTCTCGCGTGTTAGCAAATGAAGATGAGGGTAAATTAGCCGGGTATATTGGGGAGTCGAACTTGACTACTGCCGGGTATTCAAGGATGAATCTTTTTTTTAACTTTAAACACTCAAATCTCAATGCCATTAAATATTTTCATGGTGAAGAACGATAAGTGGTAAGAGTCTTTCGATATAGGCACAGTTCATAAGCGCCCAATTTCGTTCCACAGAGTGTACTAGCTGCTGTTCGGAAGAGATAGAGGTCGGATGCCAGGCAAAAGTGCGCCTGAAAGTGCAACAAAAACGGTATTTGTGAATTAATGCCATCATTTGTTGATACCCATCTCTCTTCTGTTTCAGGTTCAGACCGTATAGCATACCACCGTACTTCGGGTACCTCTCAACCAGAGCGAGTCACAGCTCTGATGTTTATAGTTCTGACTCTCAGTTTATTTAATATATTTTGAGTTTTAGATCCGTATTTCACAGAAAATTGCATTTGAAATCACTTGATTTAACAAAACTATGAAAATGTTTAGTGAAGTATGAAACACGACCATATTCGGCGAAAACCGTTGTTAGACCAATGCAGTCTCGGAAAACAAATTAAATGCTTATAAAAATAACAAGTTTTCGTTTTCTTAAAAAATCTACCTTGCTTTCAAATCTGCCATTACTTATCTTGATTAGAACACCAATCGATAGATATTTAACCAGTGACTTTTTAGAACTACGGCATTTGTGTCCGCTTTCTTGTTATCAGTTCAGTGAAGCTCTTCTTGTTCTTGAGGTGTTGGAGATGTATGTTCGAAAAGCACACAACCAGACTAATCAAACTTAGATATTAAATTACACACTGTTTAACCAAAAATGTATCTGAGGGGGACAGTTACCAAATTATTGTTAACTTTGAGTAACGATTCTTTATAAAGCATTACAAAAAATCAAAGCCGGCATGATGCAAGAACGGTGTCATCTCGATTCCGAAGTTGTTTTCTTTTTACATATTAACGCCAGCAAATATGTGACTTCGAAAACATTGAACAGCAGTACATTTCTGGGGTAGATTTGGTGCTCTCACGGGGGTGATCTACGGTGGTATTTTAGAATAAGCTGCAAAGAACCCTTTATCAAAACCTGCCAAGACTAACTTAACGGCATTAATGAAATGATCAAAGGAATTGCCGTAGTATCCAGAGAAACAACGGGATGTGATGAATGAACAATTTCATTTATTAATAACATACAGCGTAAAATTTTAAAAATAATTCATCAAAATCCTTTAAAACTTATACAATTTCATAAATTCTTAAAAGACATACGTTTCGTCAAAGCACATTATACATTATGTAATTATCAACTTTTGATTAGATCATTTTTTCCTTGGTCAACATATTTTCTACGTTCGTAGGAGAACACACTCAGGAACAAGTATTGAAGATAAAACAGTCATTTTGAGATACACTATTTCAGATTAAGCAATTGACTTAGGGACATCGTGTCTGTAAAAAGTAAGGTTTCCTTATGATATGACCAAGGTGAATATTTAATTGATATGCATGATTGTATATGTTTCCTAAAACATGACATTGAATTTTTAATTACAAACAAAACAGTCATGGTACAAAATATATGGCACAATGGAATGTCATTAACATTAAAGACGGAATCAACGGTGGATTAGAGTGAAATAAATCATCACATATTCATAATCACGGTGGATACAAGTTTAAAGTGCGATCAAAACACTAGTCAAAATCATATTTTGACTGTATAAAATTGGAATTAAAACTATCTAAAGACACTCAACCATAGGTTTACTACCACAAAAAAAAACCAACAGAAAGCAATTGCGCAACTAAACCAACTCTGGACTGAAACATATCAGATGGGTTACTGTTTTTTAAAAATCAATCCATGACAAAGCTGATCATCAAATGATTAAATTTTGACTAACATTCAAACAGGTAACAAAAGAGTGACAAAAATGTCTTACCTTTTACCTCAAAATCAAATGTAGACAATGTAATGAGTGTCAAGACCATAATTGCAAGTCGGGCTGCTGGTTTAAAAACAAAATTGATGCTAAAACATGTGGCTGTGTGGTTTAAACCTATGCCAGCTCCTTAAAACACTACAATACATAACCTGTACAACTAATAATTCCATCATTCGAAATATAATAATATAATAATAATGCTAATACTATACTATATATAATAATAACTAAAATGCCCAAACCACATACTACCAGGCTTGGGACCCATTCAAATCTGCCACCTCAACTGCCTGGGGAGCATACAGCCGAGTGCGGTACTCTTGGAAAGAATCGTATTTCGTTATAATAATAATAATAATTATAATAATAGCACTATCTTTACATTTCCCTTGAAGGAGATCAGATTTAAAAACCAATTTAAGCTAAGCCTTAAACAAATCATGGATTTTATTTTCTGTTGTTATTCTTAAAGAAATTTGTAATGTCACATCCATTCAATTTGTAACCTAATACATCGGAAAAATCATTTTATCTCATGTCACAAGCAGGGGTCCCTGCTGTAGATGTATTTGGCAGTTATCTTGTTTGAAACTCAAACCTTGAAATTATTTCAGATGTTTTTTCCAAATGTATTAGGCAACTAATAACAAAATCAAAAAAATGTTGACTTTTTAATCTGAAATTGGTCTGTATATCATACATTTGAAATAATTGGTTCCAAGGCTTGTATTTAATTGTAGTACGACGACATTGTATTCAATTTAATAATCTCGTGAAGTTTTGTTCTATTTTGTGCCTAAAAATTACAAAAAAAAACGGTAAAGAAAATGTCGCCAGCCGTGCTCGAACCCGGTTTCTCTAAAATGCGAAACCGACGCTCTACTAGCTTAGCTAACCAGGCAAAGTTGACAGTGGAGTGATTTTATAAGCAATGTTCAATAGGTTCACCTTTTCGTTCACAATTCCAGTAAAAACTCTATCAAACAACTAAAGTATGGCAATAAATCTACTTACAAAAGCACATTTTATCTAATTCTATCAATTCTGTCCCTTAAAATGTATGTTAGTCTAATTTATTCATAAAAACAACAATCAACCGACATCTTGTAGATCATGTGAGTAGCTTGTTGTGTTTAGTGGATTTGCCGATTTGTCTACGATGAGCAAAATATTTCCAAATTCATTGTTTTCAACAAATTGTTACATTTTAATATTTGGAAGGTGTAAAAGTTAGTATCTAACTATCATAGGGGTACCAAAAGTGCGCTGGGACTGGAAAAAAGGACCAAATGGGACAGTAATCAGTAAGTATACAAAGGTAACATATTTTAAACAGATCAACACAGGTGGGGGACTAGATCTATATACTATTAAAGCCATTATTACTTTTCATAAAGCCTTTGAGATATGCAATTAATTGCGGGACTTTTAGGAAAACTACAAAATGTGCAAGCACTATCACATATTTATAACATAGACAAAATATTCATAAACTATATAATATCATAAATGGTGCATTAGATGCATTTTATGGCAACAAAGGTTTTAAACAAAAAATATAACTAGCCATCTAAGTAACAAGATGATTGATGCACATAAATATATCTGATAAAGGTTTTTGTATATTTCAAAAATGAAACATTCCAGTATAAATCTTATTGTTCAATAAGGCTGAGTCACTGACAACTACAAGAGTACGTAATCATTGTGACATGTCAAAAGAATTTGTTAGGCAAAGTCACCAATTTTTTTTATTTTGTTTTCTCTTTGTTAAAGGAACTTGTTAATTGTAGCTTGTGATTTTTTGAAATGTGTAAAAACACATTTCAAAAAATCACTTTCCTTAATAATTTCCAAATTTTAGTTCCAAACAATAAAATCACCAAATATATCTAAAGCAGGCAACCCTGTTCTAGATATATTTGATACTTTTCTTGTTTGGAATTGAAATATCATAATGATAAAATTGATGACCATCCTAAAGAACAACTACAAAGATTTGCCTGTATCTTTAAGGCACTATTTCATCAAAATCTTTTCCAACAAAGCTTTACTTCTGTTTACTAAACAAGGAACACAAAAGATTATCTACAAGAATTATTGCAAAAAACAACTCAATGATTATGCCATTTTTTTCAAAGAGTTAAAACAGTCAAACATGCAATATGCATAGACAAAATATCCATTTGAGTACCAGTTTCACCATCAACTCGTGACTTTTCTTGTAGTGACCCCATTTCTCTCTTATCGACTGGAATGCATATCGTCTGAAACAAAGTAAAAAGAAGGATTTAACTTAAAAAAACCTACACCATTCATACAAAACTAAGTATTATAAATTTGTGAATGAGTTGAGCTTCTGCGCATTGTAGTCTCATGGTTAATAGATAATGAATAGTGATTGAAAACTAACGACCACAGCATATCATCTCTTTAGATTTCTGTCTTTTATATGCCACTCAAAAAAATCATCAAGAATTACCAAAAATCAATGCAAAATAGCCACTAGTGCGAGCAGCAACTGAGGCAGGATAGCCATTTAAAGCCCGCTAGACAGCTTTATCGATCAAAATCGGTCTTTTTCAGGCATGGCAATCATAAAGATCGCTCTGTTTGCCCAACTCATAGCATTTGACATCAAACTAAGAGAAAAAAATAGAACATTTGTTCAAAGACGCAATTTGAAGTGAAACAAACTGATATACAATTTGCTGCTACAACAAATTTAACCTAGTTACAGCAAATATCACGGCAAAAAAGAAAGTACAATCATTCGCATTTCATTGCATGTAAACACACGCAAGTTGCATTGTTCGATTTTGCGGATTCAAAATGTTGTCTTCCTGATACGAGTCTATTTTATGAAATCTTTACGCGCAAAGAAAAGTGGTAATTTTTATTCCCAAAATTCCAAAACTTACGAAAGCGACTTTAAAGAAGTTATAGCACCAATCGATAACAAAATTAGCAGTTTCTGAATGTTCAAATTGATCGATTTTAGCGGTCTAGCAGGCTCTAAGCATACAATGGAAAATGTCGAGATTAGAAAACAAAAAATAAATATCCCACCAACACCTTTTGGGCAAAAAATGAATGAAAATAAAATAGAAAATCAGTCACCCCCACAGCATTAAAGATCCATATCCTGGTTTTTGACAGATATGCTAACAACATAGAGGCCCACTAATAATCGGACAAATTTATCTGTCAACAGCAAATGGCATACATGGGGAGAAGTTCTGGCTGGGGAAAACAGTCATGCCATTACACATTTTGTTTGCATGAAACTCTACCTAGTGTAGTCACTGAATACCTATACAATACAAACAACAAGGGAGCTCCAGGATACCCATCCACACCACCATTCAAAAGACCAAAAAGCATGAATATGCAATACATTCATTTGAAAAATTATTTAAAGCAAAAAAAGCTGTGAAGATTAATCTTAAGGTTTAATATCAATGAATATATTTTTGAAGCAAGCTAAATAAATTAAAAATGTCACATGACTTTCAACTGAACAATTGACAGCATCATTCAATGGCATTTAGCTATTTCATGCAGACAATTTTCATAAAGTCAGATCATGCCATATATCTGATGTATTTTAAAATCTGTTGAATTTGAAAAGACAGAAAAAATCCAAACTGGACTGGGAATCGAACCCAGGTCTCCCGATTGCCGGTCAGTAATCTAACCAACTGAGCTACCCAGCTTGAGTTAATACTGTCTGAATATTTATTTTAAAATCATTTTTTCATCAAGATAATGTCAAAATTAATTAACTTTTCAAAAACTTAGAATGCAATAAATGTATGCATATTTACTGACCGAAAGTGATAAATTTTAAAAAGTAAGAAAACCGTTCTCATTGTGCAAGTATTGGGTATCACTTTGTATATTGGTTACGTCACTTCGTTTAAACATGGTTGTCTCCTTTTGGCAAAACACAGAAGACCTCCCGCAATTGTTTCAGTCTGTCATTTTCAAGGACGGGCTGAGTACAGCCTCAGTGTCCAAGAACGTGGACAAAGATAAAAGTGTGATAACATATTCATGCTTTATGGTTGAAAAACAGGGAGAAACAGAATTCCATTCCATGCAGAATAAATCTATTCGACATATAATAACCTTGCAAAACCAAATTGTAAGTTCAGTAACAAGTTGAAATATCCTGCCAAAAATTGTGATATTGTATTACACAGAGGAGCACTAAAACAGTCAAGAAATAAAAAAAAAATTGTTCCAAGCTAAACAGCTGTTGAGCAGTTGGATCTGGGCTCAAGTGACAGGCAACCGGACCCAGGCATTGCTAACTTTCTGGACAGCATGAACATTGATAGCACACATTAGTTTTAAACTGACTATAAGAATGAATCTACAATATGTTCTTACCTGCTTGACTAGTTTGGTTGTCTGAATCATCTCCCGGTATTACATCATAAACACCTGAAAGAGTAATTCAGTAGAAGTTATAAATCTATAATCACTGGACTCACTGAATTGACGATCTACCTGGATGACTCATAATCTACATCATATTATTACCTGAAAGAGTAGTTATAGATTATTACCTGGTAAATTTCATATTGAGCTGCATATCAGTCCGAGGGAAGAGATACCAGCCCTAGGCCGAAATTGAACAGGTCATAAACTATTTATTACCCATGGAAATTTAAAATTTTGTCACTGAGACCGTGTTGTCTGCCATTTTTACTTGAATTTTACGCTCCCGCCACAAATGAACCATGTCAGGCTACAAATCATCCAAGCCAGCTCTCAGATTTGCCAAACGACATTATTGTTTTATTATTAATAAGGTATTTCCTAGTGAAACTTTTGAAGGAAGCACATACTGTATACTAAACATGCCTTCTTTTTCATTTGCAAAAGTTCTGCCTGATTCATATTTAGTTTTAAATAAAACTACCTGAAACAGCCTCATCATCAGTAGAATACGCTTGGGGTTGATTTGTGTTACAATCAGATCCTTGTTGATTTCCTAGAAATTATACAAAACAAATCAGAATCAACAACATTTTGCAAATGATAAATCACAGGGTATATTTGATTACAATACAATATAAGTCTCTTGAACATTTAAAGGGGGTCACAGTTCTGTTAACAACAACAAAACCCAAGCACTTTCAAACGAAAAAAACAGCTCTTCAATGCACTAAAGTTGCCTTTTTAATAATCTCAAATGGCTCAGAACATGTCCTATTTTCAACACTGAAAACTAGAGCGTTCATAATTACCTAGTTTCAAGTTGCTAGAAATCGGTAAGAAATGCCTGTTTTTTCTTTTGAAAACAAAAGTACACATTGAAATGAGTGTGTCATGCCAAAAACTTGCAAACCAAACTCGCTGGTTTAAAAAACAACAAACTTCTGCTAAGTCGTCAGTAAACCGACTGTGACTGCCTTTAAATACATGTTGACAGAAGTTAGCACAAAATCGAAGACTCATAATTATATCACTTTTCCTAGGACTATCTTTCATAAAAGAATACAAAATCTTTGGTGACAACTACGGTTGGCAGCCACACCATTAGATTGATTTCCTTGATTTAGGCCTAAAATTAAAACATTTTTTTATTAAAATCTAAAAGTTACATATAAAGACGCTGTAAAAATACTGTGACTGACAAACAGCTCGAAATGGAAAGAAAACCAACTTCTCGCAAGTAATTTCTTATAGCTAACAATCTTCTAAGAACAATCTTTCATCACAAGTCTTCAAAAATATTGCTGTCAGCATAAGCAAAATCTTACCAGTGACAGCAACATCATTACATCCATTTCCTTGATTTGAGCCTGAAATGATAAATCATCTTGTTTAATTTTAGACTAAAATACAATTGTCAGCAAAGCAGCCATTGAAATATAGTATTTTCTCACAATGCATCTCTTCTCTTCAATGAGACATTTAGGTCAACTTTTCATGTTCGGTCTCAAACTTTTAAACTTGAACAACCTATAATGTATAAAATTTATTTTGGGCTTTTATCTATGAGCGTATTCTTAAGTACTTTTATATGAGCACATTCTGAACAGCTCCTTTGTAGCTCAAGCAGATCATTCATATCTTCTGAAAGACTTGAATACTGCTGCAGTAGGTGATTCCTTTCAATCAAGGACTTTACCCTTTTTGTGTAAACAGCAAGCAAAAAATTGAGAAATATGCCACCAAAAAAACGTTTGAAGAAAACTTTGAAAAATACTGAACTGCTTTTGTTAAGTAAAAGTTGACATAAGATATGCCAGCTTTCACATAAATTTAAACAAAACTACCTGAAACAGCCACGACCAAAGGACGGTATTCCTGTTCTTGACTTCTTTGTGACTGAAATTGTGCATTTTCTGTAAAAAAAAACATATATCAAGCAAATTAAGCAGTACTTTAGTTTTTTTTTCGGAGAAGCCGAACTGAAAGTCTGCGTCATCTAAACTCGACTCACCTAGTAAGTGAACATTTATTTAATATGATCATCAGGAGAGTTATGAACAATCTATTCCATCGTATATTTTTGTATGTTGAATAAACGGCTGGAAGAGCAAACAATACACTTCGCACAAGAAACATGTTATTGATAACATTCTTCTAAGGACAATCTTTCATCAAGTCTTCAAAAACATTGCTGTCAGCATAAGCAAAATCTTACCATTGACAGCTCCATCATTAGGACGATTTCCTCGATTTGAGCCTGAAAGTAAATGATCTTGTTTAATTTCAGAAAATAACTAAAATACTATCAGCATTTACACAATTTGTATTTTCTCATGAGAAATTGAGGTAAACTTGAGCTACCAATGTATGAAATTTATAAAGGGCGTTGATTTATGAGCACATTCTAAAGCACTACCTCAGCTAGCGGTTCATTCCTAGATTCTGCTCTAGGTTTTTCCTTTCAATCAAGGACTTCAACCTTTTTGTGTAACAGCAAACAAAAAACATTGAAGAAAGCTTTGAAAAATACAGAACTGCTTTGTAATCATAAGTCAGAGTTGACATTCTATATGCCCGCTTTCATATAAATTACCTGAAACAGACATGGTCATAGGAGGGTAAGGCTGTTCTTGTCTTCGTGGATGAGATTGTCTATTGTCTGCTAAGTAGAAGAAAAAACATATCAAGCAAATTAGGCAGTATCTTTAGTTTTGTATGCTGACAAAACGGCTAGGGAAATGGAAAGAAAACTGACTTCTCACAACTTTTTTATGACATTCTTCTAAGGACAATTTTCATCAAGTCTTCAAAAATATTGCTGTCAGCATAAGCAAAATCTTACCAGTGACAGCTCTATCATTAGATCGATGTCCTTGATTTGAGCCTGAAATTATTAATCATCTTTAATTTCAGAAAATAACTAAAATACATAAATATATTTGACTAAAAATTATACACTTTTGGTCATCAACATACTGGCTTGAGCTACCTTGTAGCTGGCTCATCATGCCTATAATCTGAAAGACTCTCCAATAGGTGTTTTCTTTCAATCAAGGGCTTCACCTTTTTGTGTAAACAGCAACAAAAAATATTGAGGAATATGCCAATAAAACTTTTGCAAAAAAAATTGAAAAGTACAGAACTGCTTTGTAATCAAAACTAAAAGTTGACATAATATAAATGCCAGCTTTCTTATAAATTTTAACAAAACTACCTGAAACAGCAATGGCCAAGAGAGGGTATTCCTGTTCTTGACTTCTTTGTGCAGGAGATTGTCCATTTTCTGCAAAAAATTTAAAAACAGCAATGCTAAACAAATGCGTCCATGGCAAGTGCAACGCAATGTTTCCCAAATTTTTAAAAAACAATGTATAGTTCTAAAGTAAAAATAAATTTATACAATTGAATTTGAAATCCTCTAACTTTCAAAATATTGTTAGTCAAGAATGTATTAATCTGGTCCAAACTTTCTTGTGGCTGTGAGCGTTAGTACAGTTGAAATAAAAAACAACAACAACTGTTTTAAGCGACATGTTTCGACGAACCTCTCAACATTCTCAAGGTTTATTGAAGAATGGCTAAATGCCAAGCCGTTTGGCTGAATACAAAAGTGGGATTGGCAAAGTAACAGCGAATCAATACAATAATGACAAGGCTTCATGAGCTACCTGGGTGTTAAGAACACAAGTTTCATTGTTTATTTGAATTGCCTCCCTTAGTTTTAAACGATAGGGGTTCTTATCAATATCAACAATAGAAAAATTGTGTTTGCTCACACGTTGAGCACACAGTAGGTTGTTCTGAAGGTGCCATTTGATATGCGAATTCTTGTCACAAGAATTCTACAATTATAATACACTAAGAATTTTGGATACAAGAATGCAGAAAAGTCTTCAGATTGACCTTTGATCTGTTCTCAAAACTGGACTTACCCATCGCTTGCCTGTAGCTATCTGATTGCAGGGCTGTACTTCCGGGGGCTGTATGGGATCTTCCTCTCTGACCATCTATCAAAAATATATATACAGAATGGTATTGATTTCTGATACATTTGACAAGTAAAACAAGTCATTGTAAACTGCTCTAAGATTGTTGACTGCCGGGTCATCTTGAACTGAATAATGGTCAATTAATCCATATTTCCTTAAACGCATACATCTCTACTTAGGAACGTAGAATTATCAATTATTGAAGCACGATGTTTTCACCCGTTTTTTTACACAGTTTGATCATTTTTCGTTGCCAATTCTTGTTACTTCCTTCATTCTTTATCGAACACACAAAGTTAATACGTTACAGTTGATCTCAGTCATCTTGACGCCCCCTCAAGATATTTCATCAAGTCACTTAGGTCGCCTGTATAGAGATTTCTGGTAGAGGCGAAGGGACATATTTGTTCCATTGAATGTAAGGTTGCAATTTGTAACAAAAATGCCATTGCAATTGGCCTCATTCAATAGTTGATAATTTCACATTCGTAAGTAGCGATGTATAACTTTAAATGTCTTCAAAGGTGTGCAAAAAAACAGATTTACTAAGGCAGTCCCCTAAGTTGTCTCAAAAGATGTTGAGTGACAGTTCCATTCTAGTGACAACAACATATACAAGTAGTGAAAATTAATTTGATACCATAATCTGTAATTACTTGCTTCAGGAAATGAATGTTATCCCAATGAGGTATCTGGGCAATATCAACTGTGAAAGAGCTTCTTGATATGAATAAATGTTCACAGTTGGAAATATTAATTAGAAAGTTTCTTTCACACTCACTTCCCAGAAGCGGTCTTCTAGAAGCTGCCTCAGATGTTCTCCCTTCAATACCTGCAAAGAAGCACATTTTTAATAAAATTAAAATAAATAATAATACCCAGTGTTTATATAGCGCTTTTTATTCAAAGCGCTTTACAATTCTCAATATCATTACCCAGGCTGTGGATCTGTTCACTCAAGT
>JAOXYC010193021.1:0-12069 GCA_028565715.1 Phoronis pallida
ATTTCATAGTTACTCACTTTTTCAAGAACACACACTATTTAAAAAAAAATTATTTCTATAAATATGCATAAGCCGTATCCAAGATCATAAAAGTCATAAAACAAATCGTTGTAGGCTACTCATTGTTATATGAATACAAAAAACCTAAGACATGCATCGAATATTTTTGAAAAAATGATTAAAAGCGGCAGAAGTGACTTTTTACAGATTTACATTTTTAAATTAAAACTTGTGTTGGCCCAATAGTATATTGTAGGCTCTAAAAGGACTTCAGGAGCACATTTAAATTAATTTGTGGAGCCAGAAATTATGGGTTTTCCGAGTACGGTGCATGCAGTTCTAAATATGCATGTTTCACTTTAATTTGTTTGTATTTATTTTATGGATCGCCAATAAAAGGCCAAAGACAGAATAGTTCAAAACTAGACTAGTTCTGAATTTTTCTGCCGTTTCAAAATTTGACCAGTTAAAGCATACGTTAATTGTATTTCCGTTGTATTAGCTGTTTTGGGGAGGTTTATGTACTAACAAAACCCAACCATGGTGAAAATAAAAAATGGGAGCCATAGCAAAGTTTTTGAACTGTTAACCATTAATAATAATAATAATACATCGGTATTTTTATACCGCTTTATTTCAAAGCGGTTTACAATTTATAAATATTAAACAGACATGTACATACAAATCATAACTAACTAGCAGACAATTCCTGCGTTTACAAATATAATAAATAATGAACCTTCAATAACTAATACATATGGGCACTGATTCATCAAACCTACGGACTATATAGGCCTACAGGTGACCACAAGTTCAACCGTTTTTTCTCACCTGTATAAAAGCAAATATTTGAAGACAACAATAACACGCTAAACAACATTGAAAATCCGTGCAATCAGTTGTCCAACGAGTTTGTTGCTAAGTGGATGCCAAGACAAGGTCTGTTGGCCAATTCAATGCAATGTACAATTTGTGTTGTGGGATGTAAATTGTGTGCCGAAGTCGACCCAAAGACGGTGTGTCCTGGAGATGTAAAAGACAGTGTAAGAATATTGCCATTGGGTGCTATTCGTTTGCGAAGCAGATAAAAAATTACACTTCCGCCAGGATGGGGCTCCAATTTTGATTTTATGCGTTTTAATGTAAAAATTGATAATAAATGCATTTTTAGCAGGAGTAACCCCCCGGATATTTTTAGATACAAATGCTGTTAGCCATTTTTAATAGCCTAAAATATTTTCTCCCCTAGGGGGACGATTAGTGTATAATGCCAAAGATTTCTACGGTTAAAACATTGTGACAATTATAAGGGATGTGTCCGATCTTTCGAATAATAAACGACAAAATTATCCCATTTTATAATGGGATTTATAAATTCAAAATGTTCACATATATGTGAACTAGAGCAACGCTAAAGGGATGCGCCCACGGGGGTATGCAACTCGACAAATACCAAGATAGAGTTTAAAAACATTGTTCCCTTCACGCAAAAACATGTGTGCAACGCAACAGATACCAAATTTATGGGAAATGAGTACAGCAATAAGTCAAGGAAACATTAAAACCAAATTGTCAGTCAGACCATCAAAACCAAGAACAATTAAGGAGTTTCCTTTAAAATCATTTTAATAGGAAACGTGTGTAGTAAATAAAATCAAAATGCTAATGCAACTTCAAAGATCCTTGAAGGACACAGGAGCCAGGGTCAAGAGCAATCATCTTCACAAAGTTATTAAATCAATTTACTTGAAATGTCCATACATGTCTCAAGTTCACTGCATTCATGAATAAATGGGATAAGTTTGAACAAATAAACAGTTAAAATTCAACTTACCAAGTGGAGAAAATGTCCCAGTTACCATTTCAGGCTTGCAGATACCTGTTGTCTAAAATGGTGATATTTTATCAAACTCATACAAAATATTCATGTGCATAGATATTGGTCGAATCATTTTTCTTATTTTCATAGATTTCAATATATTATTGCTGTAAAAATATCATCAAAAAGAAAATCATAATTCTAAACAAGTTTATAATTATGTTTCAGCACTTCATTTTTTAGTTTATCTTTTTATCAATAATAATGGAATGGAAACACAATATGCATGCAGTTAATCATTTACCGCAATAATACATACCTGTTTTTTATACTGCAGGTCTTCATGGATAGAGTTGGCACTCAATTTGTCTAAACATTCATGGTTTTAAAGTACATCATTTCTTATTTTTAGGTACTTAATTTTTTTTAATGATTTTCACTTATAAGATAATAGACTAACAAATGATACAATGCGACTATCAAGGACTTGAGTACCATAGTAGTAGTTAGTCCATTTAATAAAAAACTAGAAAAGTAGATGTAAAAATATACATATTCACTAACTTGAAAAACTAATGTATACATTGTTTTACAGTATGTCATTTCTTAAACCTTTTTACATTATGGTACTTAAATAATTTTTTTTTGTTCACTTACACAATAAAGATAAACAAATGATACATAAACTGCAAGGAATAGAGAAGTACTGAATAGTCTACTTAATGAAAAACTAAAATACTAGATATTTAAATTTACTGTTAAATTTACAAACTTGAAAAACTAAAAAAATCACTGTATTCCAGTTTAACATAAACTTATCTATATCTTACTGCTTTTTTTAGTTACTGTATTGAAATTATAGTAATAAGACTTAACAAATGGATCAAGGTGCTTGTGATGACTTTTGTCAACTTCACAAAAAAAAATAGAAAACTAGATATCAATATATATACATGTGCACCTTTAAAATGGCTATAAAATTGACTTAAATACACACTATGATTTGTGCCGAGCATTGATCAACTGGCCACTGCACATGAAAAATGTGTGCCTGTAACTGGACATGAACCAGAGTGTGTATGGTATGGATCGTTACAGAACGAAAAGATAAATAAAAAAACATAAGAATTTCAGCCACACTGTACATACTCATTTTGGCAGTAATAATAAAGAATAATAGAAGACAAGAAGTGTGTAGTATCTGAACTTAATCATGAAGTGAAGTTTGTACAAGTCCTTTGTTGAAGACAACTTACTGTGTCTGAGAAAAAAAATCAATTACATTTGCGAGGGGTGGTTTTTGAGCTTTTTATCAGATAAAAGTATACCTAATCTACAATTTTTTTTACTCAGGTGTGAAAGTAGGTATAAAACAAAGGATTTGTAGACAACATTTCCAATCAATATAATACGCGATTTGACGCTAGATTGCAAGGCCCTCAGGGACCTGATTTTGAGGCTGTTACAAGGCTGTTTCCCCCCTTAATCTAATCCATAATCCCATGAAATTCTCCCCAGAAGTAATCAAAAATTCCCCTCAAAAGTAAAAAAACGACCCCTTAAAAAGTCAGGTTAGATATACCTGTAAGCCCTGTTTAAACTGCACAACAAAATTGGATTCCCAAAGTAATTAACAGCAATTCGTAAAGATACTGTCTCCTTGTTGTTGAGGATCTGGGGTCAAAATTCAAATCAACTTGAAATTGTGTGTACGAGTTCTTTAAAGCATATAATTAACCTGCATAGTCAAGCATTTCTAAAAAATCGGTAGAGGTAAATTTGAGCTTTTTACCCAAAAGAAGTGAATTTCAAAAACCTTGTCTGTAGACAAGGTTTTTTTTGGATATGAAGATCTCAAATTTACCCTTTTCCTGATTTTTTTGACTAAGATGCAGGTTAAGTATATTCATCAAAGGACTCGTACACAAAAATTCTAGTTGATTTGAATTTTGACCCCAGATCCTCATCAACAAGGAGACAGTATCTTTAAAAAATGCTTAAATGTTTTTGACAATCTTTCAGAAAAATTACTTTAAAAACATCACCTTGTAACAAAATAGGTCACGAAAATTACCCCCTGCTTACAAAAAATGCAAAAATTCCCACCTCTGAAGACGTGGGCCCCAGTCCCTTAATTCAAGTTAGGGCCCTGGATCGGGACAAATGCAAAGACAGTACTTTTTAAAAGGGCAATTTGAAACATCAAGTGAAATTTTCCATGAATTTTGAAATTAGATAGAAGCAGTTAACAATTAAAGAAATGATTATAATTTGTACAAAAATGAGAAATGCCCATCGAGATTATTTAAACCGCACCCCTGAAGAATATCGTTTTTGAACATCGTTTTAGCAGATAACGTTTAAGTATACACAGGACAGGTGTGCCCATAATGGCCTATCTCGCCACATTTGAGGCATCTCATGTAGTTTGATCTGCAGGCCCGCTCTCTGTGCCCAGTGTGGAAACATTTTTGACATTCATACTGGGCTGATGATTTGCATTCGCCGTGGTCAGGTAGACCACATGATGAGCACTTATGTTTAAAGACCGAGTGCCAGTCTATAATGATTTCTTTTGGTTCGTCTTTGATCTCGCATGTGATATTCATCTCATTACAGATTTGCTTGAGTATCGCTTTGAAGAAAGGGTATTTCAAGTGAATCCCATCATGTGTGACTTCTTTCAGCATCTGATTATAGTCTGAGTCTGCATATCCTTTGGCCATTTCGTTGGCCAAGTTGAAAACTTGGACCTTCGTTTCTGATTTCAAATCGTATGTGATGAGGTCGTTAAGCCTTTCGGTAAAGATGTAATCGGTGTCTCTCCGATAGCCAGGCAAGACGACACAGACATTTCGTTTTCCAACAACATAGTTTTTTGACACCTCGACTATGTTGTTGCTCAATTCGTATAAGATTTCTTCCTGTAAGGAAAATTCCGCTCGTTTTAGTTCTTTGTTCATTCTGGCCAAATCGTTTGAGCCAAAATGTACAATAACGTTTTCAACATTGCTGAAATCAGCTACTCTTATGACGTCTTTCTCTTCAGCAGCAACTCCTCCCGATATCATTCGAACTGTGATATCATCAGAGTTGGCCCAATTGAGAACTGGTTTATCGTATAGGATTCCTTTTATGTTGCTGTCGCCTATGATTGCCGTTTTTGAGTTGGTATCTTCGACTAACTTGCCAATCTTGGGAACCCTGATCGTTTTTTTCTTTTTTGGCTGGTGATCGGTCGTTTTTGTACTTGTAGGTCGTTTTCGGTGAACCATTAAGGCCACCAGTGACTTTGCATCTTTTTTTGGTTTGGTGGCTTGAAGTCCAGAAGCATCTTCCTTCTTTGGTGGTGGTGCCCAGACACTTGCGGAAGTGCCCATCGACTCATCACCTGCAGAAGGGGCTGGCTTAGGCACCGATGCCACAGGAACCTTCATATCATTTTCGTTTTTCTTTTTAAGATCGTTTAGCTCCTTACGGAGCATTTTATTTTCGTTTTCGAGCGTGGCTATTCGTTTTAGAATGTCGTCGTTTTCTTTGATAATCGTTTGCAGGATTACATTCGTATTAGCTGCCATCTTTTCTTCCAATTTCTGGATGGCATTCAGAACATCGCTTTTGTCGCTCATTTCAGCATCACCTTCGTCCATTCTAAAACAGATCAATTTAAAGCAAGCTGGAAGGTAACTTTATTTTGGTATTTTGTTTAAAACAACAGTGGTTTCCTTACATCACTCCAACAAATGTTTTTATAAGATTAATAGTATATTTGATTTTCAACTTTTCCTAAATGTAATTGCCATGGTCCCAAAAAATACATTTTTGTGAAATTTCTTTTGGAAAATATTTTCTATACCAAAGAACAAGTTTACATTGGTGTACACTGACCATTGTGCGTTCGTTAGGCGAATGAGACTCTTCTCATACTGTCTTATATGCGATTTATCACCAGCGTCAGTATGAGAACAGTCACATTCGACTAACGAACGCACAATGGTCAGTTAAGTTTAACAACACCTGTTTGAAAGACAAAGAACAAGTATCTATATAATTTTAGTTTGAAGTTATAATTTTCATTTAATTTTTTTTCTTTTTATCGAGAGGACCTTTGGTTGCATCTTTTATATTACTGTCACGTCGTCTTTGCTTTTTCTCAAGAGGCTCACATTCGTCCACCTCTGAAGCAGCTCTCTTGACCATTTTTTCTTTGGAATCGTCTCCGGTTTTCGTTTTTTCAATGGGCTCGTTTTTTTGTTTTTTTTCAATAGGCTCGCTTTTGTTGGTTCCTTGATGAGGCTCGTTTTTGTTTGCCTCTGAAGGTGCGAATATGTCACTTGAATCATCATTATCATCATCATCATCATCACAAATAACTTGTGATAAACTTGCATTCAAAGAAAGTTCCAAATCATTATTAGAACTTTTTAATTTTTCGTTTTCTTTTTTGATCTCCAGTAACTCTTTTTCAAGTTGCTGTTTTTCGTCCAATATAATCTTCACATTGTTTCGTATTTGAGCAATCGCTTGATTTGCTACCTTTGAAAAGGCATTCAATTCTTTTGACATTGATTCATAATCGTTTTTGAACTTAGTTACATCATTTTCAACCGTCACACTAAATGTGGAGGCTCGCATCAGAACATCAGTTGTTTGTAAAAATCGATCGCATTTGTCTTTGAAAGAATCTATGTTCTTGTTAAGATATGCCATGCTGCAAGTAAAACTATTTTTTGACAACCTCACTCAGTATGATACCTTTAATTCATTAATAGACTGTCCCCTTCCCCCAACCACTGAACACTAAATGTAGCTTTGAATGCGATATCTCAGCCGTCTGAAATGTAACAAACCTTCGAAGAAATACTGGATAATTCCTCAGCCATCGTTTGAAAGTAAATTATTTTGTAAATTTGTTTTTTCGACGAGGAGCTCGGAAAAAGAGCATGTCATACATTGAACCTTTATAGTGTCTCCTCAACTGTCAGATGATGTAGAATTTGAGGAACAAACACTGTTTAAAGGTGTACATCGCTACTTACGAATGAAGGTAGTAACACATATTGGCAACGAAAAATGATCAAACTGTGTTAAAGAAACGGATGAAACGCCGTATTTCAATAATTCATAATTCGACATTCGTAAGTAACGATGTATCCCCTTAAGCGATGTCTTATGGAATGTTTTTGAGACAACAAGACAAGCATTGTTCATGTAAAGTTTTATTAAATTCTATCAAAAAATACAGGTTCAGTTAAATTAATTATAAAGGCTGTAGTGTAGTATATGTGGAAACTGTAAAGTGTTCAATCGTTGGTGGTGTTCTTTAGTTGGGGGACAGTATAAAAATAGAGAACAACTTTGGTAGGGCCTTTTGAATTTTCCCATTTAATTGGGAAACCATTCTAAAAATTCTAATCATAAATCGGAAAAAAACTTCAGCGTAATTTATTCATTTAATATCGTAAATTTCCCTTTAGAGGACTGAAAGAGATCGGGACCATAAAGAAGTTCCAAACATATCCGCTTTTACCCCAATTCCGAATTCAGTTGTGGCATTTGTCACTGTTACCGCAAACAAATAAATGAGTAGGCCTTCTTCAGGACGTTTTAATCAAGGGAAAATCTGGAAGGATCACGAAGTGACCAAGTGACCACGTGCAGTCATCGTGTGGCAGACGTTTTGATAAAACGTTTTGACAGCAACCATTCCCGTTTGTCAATTTTCAACATGAGAAAAAATATCTGAATATTTCGGACTACTTAACTTGGGCGATTGATTTGAGAACTCAGAAGGTGAAAGAAAATCAAAATTACCTTGCAGATTGCGTTCTACTACAGCTAGAAGTATGTGCGTACTATATACCAAGTGTCTCGGAAACAGTACATCTAATGACTAGATAATTGAAATACTTAGATTTTTAAACAGGTTCAAGACGGGACTACGTACTAACTTTTTTTTTGGGGGGGGAGGTTATATTGAGCATTTGAAAATTTGATTTTTTGATTATTGCAATAGGCAGAAAAGTCCATTGGTTACATTCTGTGTAGCCTATAAGGCGTAATGGTTTTCATCAATCTTTATCATTTTGCTTAATTTTCTATGTTGAGGAATGGTACATTTACTCATTTAGCACGTATGTACTACAGACCCCTCGTTTTGAAATGCACGCGTCTATATGCAAATGACAATCCACGTGACGTTATTCTAAGAATCGGTCTACACTGTTCAGTGTTCAAAGTTCAACAAAGTGTGTGATCTGAATAGTAATAAATAGGAAACGTGGTTCCATTCACTGTACAATCATGTTTATGACCCATTGATCACACAGTCAACAACGTAATAACAAATTAAGATCCGATTCAAAACGATAATGAACTCGTGTTGTTAACTTACGAATTCCGGGGCGAATACCTTTGTCAAACTCCTGGGGGTTAGCCTATTCTATTTATTTATGTATTTATATCGTCATTTCTATATCGCCTTTCGGGGTTCACCAAGGCCCCGGACCAAGGCGCATTCGGGATAACAATAATTTATTATTTATATAGATACCAACGATTTAAAAAGAGGAGACAGCTATGAATTGTCCGAGTTTTTAAAATACTAAACATACTCTATGATCATAATGACTGAAACAAATGTGTTTTAATCGAGCGACGCCTGGAGGGAAGGGCTGTCGCGAATATTGTGGGGAAGCCCTACAGATGGGCCGCGGATTTTTTTTTTTTACCGATTTAAGAAATCCAATCGTTTAGATTTAGAAATAGGGCGCACTATGTCATTTTAAGGTATTATATTTTAGCAGTACTTATAACGGCAAAATGTGTAATACATATGGGTACCGTTTTTGCTTCGCTATATCCAAATGGGTGTGATTTTTGACTCGAGCGCGGTACATCCGTACCGACTTTTAATAGAAGTACCCCCGGATCAAACTGCGCATATTTTTACCGAGGCGAAAATACGGTTTTCCCGGACAGTTTAAAACCAACAAATGACCGAGCCACCAAAATCCAACCACACACATTTCATCAATTTGGTGAAAATCCCATTAGGCCTACAGTGCAGTATTATAGTCATTATAGCTATTCGATAAATGTTTATCTATTAGGCACCCATTACGCGCGATGACTCATTGGAATGAAATTGGACTTAACATAAAGCGTGAACCATGACTTGGACCCGGGGACTGGGGGACGATTTTCATGAAATACAAACCTACAAATTCATTGGAGATATTTTCTGAAATGTAAAAAAAAAATTATTTTTAACAAAAAAATTCTAATTTATTTTTTGAACAAGGCGTTCAGGAACAATACATACTATATGGGTATGTTTTAATTCTAATATAGTCTATTTTGTGTATTGAAGGTTAATTTGCACAGTTCCAAAATTCTTTTTTTTAATTATGAAAATATTGAAGTTTTATAGCTTAAATTCATTTTGAAGGTTTATAGCTGAGGAATGTAGGGATGAATAAGTGAGACCCATTTCCCTTCTACTAAGTTAAAAAATATAACTATAAGTTTTCATGAAGATCTGACCACTCATTGCTATTTTAATTAATGTGTATACCTAGTACGAGTTATCTAAAATTGAAACAAGGAAATTTAAAAAAAAAATTTTGATGAATACTTTTCTTCCATTGAGACTGTAAGCAATGGCCTCCTTGTTCCACACACAGCTGACCCTTTTCCTCATCAAATAGTGCAAATAATTTAATAGTAAAGTATGTGACAAGCACGCAAAAATGAATTTCAAGAAATGTATACATGCTGTGTTATTATTTGTACTACAATATAATATTTATTACCTGCTGCAATGAGTAAATAACATTAATTGACCTATTCTCATGACAAACTCAGTATGGTACCTGCCATTACATCTCTGTAGATTCTCACTTCCCTCTTATCTATTATGGGTGGACATCCTTTCAGTACATAGTCAATGAACATACATACGTATACACCACAATCTGACCCATTATGCTGTTGTGATGCCGCTCTTTCTATGCACAACATCCAGTCTTTAGTGCTTTCCCTTCCGAGTAGTTCTATGAATTTGCTTACCTGATGCAAACATTGCTTACCTTGTATCTCATCTAGTAAGGAGTCGTAAAATTTAATCTCTTTTGATTTAACAAAAATAATTGCTAAAGCCCAGTGACCAGGGAAATGTATTGGCATACAAATGATGTCTCTACTCATCAGATCTCGTTTTGTGAAATACTCGCTTGCATATTGAATATTCTGCTTGATCATCTCATATGCATGCGTTCTTACTATGCAGACATTCTTACCTTTAGCTTCTTCTCGCATTTCAATCGTTTTGAGAAACACATTAATTACATTATCGTTTAACCAACCACCTGGATTTAAAGTGTCCACATCTCCTTGAGTGATGTTAAATCCAAATGCTCTACAAAGTATTGGAACTAGAGCTCTTGAAGAGTCGAAACGACATACCTGTTTTTGTTTTTCTTCTGGAAAACACTTACTTTTTCCAGAGTTTTTGATCTTTTGTACTTTGCAGGTCAAATTCGTTTTAGAACAATCATTTTTTGAGTTGCTCATCTCTGGCACTTCACATTTATTTCGAATTTGAATTGGAACATCACTTATTCTCATGAATATCAATTTATGATCAGAGAAATAAGTTTCCATTACTCCAGTACAGGTGTTCGCATAAGGAATGTCAGAATATACATGATCTATTGTTGTTCTGTTGTCAGTAGTAAAATCATCAATGAACTGTCGCATCTGCATGATACACATCAACTTTCTGTACTCGCATTCTTTATGGGCATCTACATTGAAGTCCCCAAGTATCACAGAGTTACCTGTCCTCGTCATAAATTTTCTCGCATGTGACATGGCTTCTCGAAGGTTATCCAGTGGTACTGAGGGTGGTCTGTATAAGCCCAATACACTCAATTCTCCAGATGTTGTTTTCAAATTAATTAAGCTCATTTCTATGTTGCACTTATTCAAACACTCATGTACATCTGAGAGTCCAGAGCAATGCCTTTTATGAACATACACTGCTAAGCCATGTACATCTTTCGTTTTCTCAGTATACACATCATTACGGAACAAAATATAGTTATTCAAATCATATTCTTTGCATTTCAAGCCCACTTTTAATCTTGTTTCTGCCAAGATAATGATATCAGCAGACCTTAAAGCTGTGTTACTTTGAACATCAGCCATATACTTTTGCAATGATCTGACATTGTGATATACTATGACCAGTTCATTTTCACTTTCCTTAGCTAGCACATCTACACTCATATCTATCTGCTTCTCAGTGCGAAGACGTTTCATCTCTTGCTTCACTTTCTCGTCTATTGCTATTTTGGTCTCATTCAAATTCAAAATGCGTAAGCCTTCTAGAGTCCGTACTCTACTGAGTCCAACATAATGAATGTGGGCCATTTTTCGACCCTGAAAATCGACAACTACATCATCTAAAGTTGACCCTTGTGCTCGATGTACTGTTTTTGCAGCAGATGGTCTCAATGGAAACTGAGTTCGCATTACTCTAGCAGACTTGTATCTGCCAATAGCTATTTCTCTCGACACAGGAGGTATTGGTGTCCACATTCTTGGGGTTTTTTGATGGGAAATATTCTTCATTTCCTTTCTCTGCATTTTGCCAACACTCTCATCATCGAATTCAACCCATATTATGCCACCTAATGGTTTATTCGTTTCTGGTAAATCGACTCGTTTAACAGTGCAGCCAGCTCCGTTTGTCATGCCATCTTCAACTTTCACATTCAGACATACCTCACATTTCATTCCAACAGCAAGGCTTAAATTGCTCTGAAGTTGCATTGTCTTATTAGGATCATCTGGAACACATTGTAGAATTTTGTCAGCAACTGCTTTAGATTCATTTCCAACAATAGTGTCACTTGCTCGTATTGAATGTTTCTGACCTGGGAGTTTTAAGAAGACCTGATCATTGTACGAGGTAACCTTCTCTCTTGTGATGTACAAATGTTGAATTTCATGGGGATAACTCTCAGTATGTTTAGAGACCATTCTTCTTTTAAGAGTCTCAAGATCTTTTTCTGTTTGATTTCCTTCTCGAAGTCGATTGAGTAGTTCAGCAAAATGCCTGCTATCTTTTTGTCGCATGATTTCCTTTAGCTCACACATTTCAAAGTACTCTTGCCAAAGATTAGTGGCAAGAGGACCAAGCCCCTTTTTCTCGTTTTCGAATATGAAGCTATCGCATACTGGTT
>JAOXYC010193133.1:0-12067 GCA_028565715.1 Phoronis pallida
GGTAGCTCAGTTGGTTAGAGCTACCGACCGGCAATCGGGAGACCTGGGTTCGATTCCCAGTCCAGTTCGGATTTTTTATGTCTTTTCAAATTTGACATAATCAACATACACTTAGCTATTCCCTATTCTCGCTTAGGAAGAACAGACCTTTGTTTGAGAAGGGCCGTGGGAGAGACTAACCCTCAGAATACGATGCTGTCTCATATGTATTTTGAAAAAAGCTTTGTTATCGAAACCGGATAGCATCCAGCCTCATGAGCCTTTAGAATTTACGTACGTTTAGAGATATTAGAGAAATTAAAACATTGCATTATAACCTACAGGCACCAACTGAGAAACGTGAAGGCGCTGTAGCCATGACAACGGACGAGCTTATGACACAGTTACATGAGAGAGAGGCTGAGGTGGAGGCACTCAAAGTGCAAACGGGAAGTCTACAAGCTGAGGTGGCGCAACTTACTGAGTTTCAGGTGCATGTTGTGTATTATTATAGTGTACCAATGTTCGCATGTTGCCATGCATATAAGATAAAATCAAATAAGAATTACCCTCTATAAAATCTTGATTTTCTTGATGGCTAAAATCTTTACAGGGAACTCTACTGCAAAACATAACATGCCCTTATTGCTTCATAATTATTTATCCCAATGGCAAAAGTGTAAGGATTTTGGATGTCGAGAAAATCAAAATTTTGGGTAGGTGATTTGTCTTATTTGACTTAATTTTTTAAGCATATTGTTTCTGGTAATGGTTGTGTTGATTTTGATTATATGGTCACTGTACTACTGGGGGAAATTCAAGCCAAAGTGTTTGTGTGTACATGCTTGATTATCAACACCCAATATGAGCTTTATTAGTTGTTTATAGCTGCATGCTATATGCCGTTTCCATAAATGGACCATTTCCTAGATAAAAGGAGGGTTTTTTAAATGCTTGTTCACACTGAGCATTGTTTTCTTTTTGTTTACTATGAATATCTCGTTAAAATATCTGTCTCTTTTTAAAAGCTTTGACTGGCATGTTGTGATCCCATCTCGAAATGCCTTGCTTGAAAGTTTTAATTCTATGATTTTTCTCACAATATACCACTTTAGGCAAGGTTAAAAATTTAAAATGTTTTATTCCACCCTGAAATTGATTGATTGGAAAATTTCAGCGACATCTGGAAACAGTCATTGCAGACTTACCTGTTTAAACATGCATTGTAAACCTGACTCAATGGTCATACCCATTTAATTTGGTTTGCAATGTTATTTTCTGTTAAGTTGGTGAGTCGGGCGTATGTTTGTGATGTCTGTTTTCTGATGTCGATCAGCACTTTCACAATGAATTTTAACCAATTCCTGATTTCAAAAGATTTTTTACCAATACTAATATTTTGATTTTAAAATTAATGTTTTATTATTTGTTTGTGATGTGTGTTTCTGTTGTTTAAGCCCATAGCAAGCAGTGTCAAGCCCACTACTGATTTTTACCAAACGGTATCTTAACTGTAGTATCAAATATTTAGAACTGCTTATAACTCTTAACTAGTCATTAGTGTAATGACTAACAACTAACTAGATAGAAAATGGGTGAAGGTGACTGAATCTTAAGAATAGTTATGTAGTAACACAACTTGGCATTCAAAACATTTCACCTTTTAAAACAAAGTTTTATTGGCATATTCATTTCCATTATAAACTAATGTCGTAATCTTGGTCTATTAAGAATTTTTTTTTAAATTATTGAATAACACAAAACATAATTTTCCATTCAATTTCCAATTTAACTCTGAGTGTTAGATAGTGATCTTTCTTAAAGTAGAATTGACATATTTAACACCGGTTGAGGGATATTATAAATAATAAATTGTTAATTTTCCCCCAAAAAAATTGTTACAAGATAAAATACGAAATGTTTTAAAAATCGTATATTCCACTTACTAGTTTTGAAGTTCCACTTCTTGGTCAAAGCATTCGTGCCAAAACTTTGACAAACGAGTTAATTATGATCATGTTTAGATGTTCCAAAAAAGTCGGCTAATTAAAAAAATTGTTGACCCATAACTGATCTCCCTTTTATGACTTGAGTGATAAATAAATAATCATCAAGTGGAGTGAAGTATTGTTCCTGATTTATTGTGAAACGTAATGAGAAACACTGCATTGATTTGATGCTTTGTATTTATTGCTATTTGTTGCCAGTTGCCAGACTGAGTGTATAAAGTTTATTCCTGTGTGGCAATTTACCATCTGAGGACAGAAAATGATAATGACTATGATGAAGCTTTATGAAACACTGGCCTAGCCTTTAGCTAAACTTATAAAACCTAAAAAAATGTTGTAGCAGCTAAATAGAGTTTCAATATTGGTTCAACAATAATGCTTTGAAACAAGAAAATCTTTTCAAACCCTTTTAATGCATGTAACATGTTTTGTAAGGAACTCATGACTATGTTACAGACAGTCTGGAAATAACTGTTAAATTCTACACTTTTATTTTTCATTATATAATCCTTAGAAATTAGTTCAATATCAATAGAATAACAGTTTGTGTAATGTTGAATAAAGAAGCCCATTTACCATTTTTAGGTAAGTTCAAATTTTAGAATGGATTGCCAAAAAGTTAAAAGCTGTTCCAAATTTAAAAAGGTTTGAAATCAAATATTAATACAGGTCAGTTATTGAGTATATAATTATTTGCGATTTGAAAACTCACAAAGGCGGCAAACATTTGACATCTGGAGCAGGTAGTTCACATGTTCATGCTTATGAAGCATTTAACATGGATTGCATAAAAAAGGTGTTAAAGAAAATCTTACTATTACGAGAATGAGTCTTGGGCAGTCAACTGTATAGTAGGGGCCTTGGTCGATGACCGACAAATTTGACAGCCTTTTTTTGAATTTCAAATGCCTACTAATTTAATATGTTTTGCTTGCCTTAAACATGAGACAGTTAATGAACAATTTCTTCTACCATTGCTAAAATGTTCAGTGCTTATAAAGTGCCTTTATTCAAAGCCCTTGACAATTCTCAACATTATTACCCAGGCTTTGAAATTGTTCACTCAATTACCATCTCTGAGAAGACCAGACAGAAGGAATTGGAAGGTGAAGGAAGTATTGAACCCTAATGTTGATTTCAGGCCACCCTCCAGGAAGACTTTGATGTTGTTCAGACTATGTCGGAGGAGAAGCAGCAGGAGCTGGAGACTGTGACGAGGGAACATGATGAACAGCTTGCTAGCATCCAGGTGAGTTGTTCCCTTTCGATTTTGAATATGTTAAAAAGAGACATAATGCCCGTTTCAATGGCATTCACAAAACCACATCATTTATTGTCATTTTCAAGAGTAATTTGAGCTTTCTTAATTGAAATTAATTAATTTTGTGATTTCAAAGAGAATTGTTGCAAAGGTTGAATATAAATAAGGTCCTGGGTTCGAGCCCCAGTGGGGCCATGAAACATTTTTAAAAAAAAAACATTTTCCTCAGTTAAGGGAATTAGGTCACGTGATGTGATCAAAAATGGTTGCTGGAACAGATTCATGATTATTAATTAATTTTGTGTCTGAAAAAACAAGTTGTAAGCAAAATATGGTAAATGAAAAAATATAATCTGACAGCCTAATTTGACTATTTTTGAGATCTGTCCTTCCATTGTAAAAGTGCCAGTAATTAGGAAAGAGACTAGGTCAAATACAAGTTATCAGAAAATATCAAACTACAAGCTAGGTTAGAATGAATGATTTCACAATTTCCGAAACATGAATTTAACATGACAATAAAAACCTGATTTTAAAATATTGCAATATGTTACGTTTTCCTAGCTCCAACAAGAGACAGACAGGTTGAGGTTTGAGAAAGAGTTGAAAGAGAAACAAAATGTCATTAATGAAAAGGAGGAAGAGTTGTACATGGCGAATGACAAGCTGGAGGAACAGGTGAAGACATTGCTTAGCTTTTTTT
This sequence comes from Phoronis pallida, assembly GCA_028565715.1. Classification (NCBI taxonomy): domain Eukaryota; kingdom Metazoa; phylum Phoronida; family Phoronidae; genus Phoronis; species Phoronis pallida. The sequence continues at coordinate 3,953 of JAOXYC010193133.1, forward strand.
TATTCTAAAAGATACTCTCTCTGCATTATGCCCAATCTGGCGTTGAAATGCAAATCAACTAAACATGTTGTGTATGAGTCCTTTGTTGAACACAACTTACTTGCATCTGAGTATTAAAAATTCCAAAAAATCTGCTGACCTAAAGTGTAGGTTCGGCTTTTTATCGGATACAAAGCTCTCAAATCGCCCATTACATATTTTTTTATACTGAGATGCAAGTATCTTTAAACATTTTTATTGTTCGTTCACTTTTCTTAAAATGTTCTGGGACAAAAATATACAGTTTCTAATATCTGTAATTATGCACTCATGAATTTTAACAAAATTTCTAACTTGTTTGAGAAGTCTGAGCACAGATGGATATAGTGAACTGAAGATCAAGTTCCATGGGAAAAGGCACAATGAAACTTTCAGAGTGGCAATTTTATTTAAACTTTTACTCAATGAACAAAACATAAGAATGTTTCTTCATGTTAATTATGTTTTAAAATTAAGTTCTATTTGTTTATTTTTAGGAGAATACCCTATCCTCATTGAATGAAGAATTGACTAAGCTAAAAGAAGATTATGATGAGGCATCACTGAAACTCGCAGCGGATGTGGAACACAGGGATGAACAGGTATCTAATGGAGTGTCTTTATTGGTCATCGTTAAAACATGGTTTTGTTTTGGTTCATTTTTTCAAACCAATCAGCCTGCTGGAAGGTATTCTTTGATCAATCCCCATTTTTGTTAAGGTTTTTAAATCACTTTTGTTTGGTAAACAAATTATCAAAAAATTCTGAACCTACGTCGAAATTGGAAGAGGTAAATGGTTTCACCATTTGTGCACTTGGTCACCGGATCATGTATTCTATTTCCAGTGTAATAACATCTCACAAGCTTGCATAAATTCACAAAACCACTGAATCACAGCATTCCACAGGCTGAATTATTGTGTATATCACATAAAAAGTAAAACATAATGATAAATATGTCTCAGAACAGTCTATGTCACTTGTTTTTCCTGTTTCACATCAGATTGAAGAGCTTCAAATGGAGATCAAGACTCTGCATGAAAGTCGCCAAAACACAGCAGAGCTTTATGACCAGAATGCTAAGATCTTTGAACTTGAAGAGAGTCTTAAAGAAGAGGCAGAAAAGACACACATCAAAGACCAAGAAGCCAAAGCTTCCCATGCTTGGACAGTTGAACTTGAAGAGGAGCTTGGATCTACAAAGAAAGACTTGGCTCTGAGGAATGAAGAGGTGAAACGATTTGTTGAAGAGCTTGAGGCTTCAAGTTCAGAGTTGTCACAAAAGGAAGAAGAAATAAACAAGTTGAGAGAAGAGTTAGAGCAGCTGAAACATGAGGAGACCAGACAGAAGGAACTGGAAGAAGAGAACAACAATCTTCATCAACAATTAAAAGAGCAAAGTGATGGGAATGAAAAGGAGCAAAGTTTGGAAGAAGAAATTACTGAAGCAAGGAATTTGATTGTTGAAAAAGAAGAAGAGATAAAGAAACTGTCCCAGAAAGTTGATGAGCTGACATCAGTCATTGAGGATTTTAAGCAAGATGTTAAACTGCGAAGTGAATTGGAAGAAACTCAAGGAAGCTTAGAGAAAGAATTTCTTGTTTTGAAGCATGACTTGTCTGAAAAGGAGAAGAGGTTGAACGAACTGATGCAGGCATCATTTCAGAAAGATGAGAAGCTGGATTATATGGCTGAGGAATTAAAAATGAAAAAGGGACTTGAGGAAGAGCTCAACACCTTGAAGAGACAATTTACTGATAACGAAATGAAACTGAAAGATTTAATGCAAGAGTCATCAGTTAAGCAGAAAGAGTTGAATTCAGTTAAAGCCGAGCTGAGTAGGAGAAGTGCTGAGCTGCAAGATGCTTCCGTAAGGATTAGTCAGCTTGAGAAAGAAATGGCACAGAAGGAAGGCAAATTGACTCACATGTTGGGAATTGTTGAAGAGAGAGACAAGGAGATTAGAAGACTACAGATGGGCAATGAAAGACTGAAAGGTGGTACACTAGATGCTGGTGAAGGTGCTGGAGCTTCCTCTTCAGATGTGGGTCTGGCTGCTCTCCAGGAACAAAAGGAGTCCTTGACGAAGCAGCTAAATGTATGTTTATTGTTACAATTTTTTAAAACATTTATCACTCACCCTGGAACGCGTTCCGTGAACATTACATCCAGGGTTCCATTCACACTCGCATTCTCTCTCACAACTAATACCCCTGAGCTGAGAGGAGTGAACGACTATTAATGTTCTCCATGAGACATTTAAAGTAGGGAGAGAAAGAATGTTCACGAGGGAACTAAGTTTTAGATTCATCAACACTGTTTTTGTGTGGACATTTATATTTTGCTTCAAAGCAACACACCACAATCACCAAATGCCATAGGCTGCTGTCAACTCACTTCTTATGTTTATTCACATCTTGTTCAAAAGTCAAATACTTATTCATCTTCTTTCTTCCTTATTCATTTTTTGAAATAATTTGTTTCTCCCTTTTAAAGGAAAGGAACACAGCCATGGGACAGCTTGAGAAGGAGTTCCAGAGTCGTCAGAATGTTCTGGATGCACTCAGAGCTGAGAATGAAGAGATGAAAGAGCAGTTGGAATATCTTGAATCTCAAGGACAGATTGTGAATGGGGACAAAACACTGGAACAGGTTGGAAGAATATAATTTTGGAATTTTTTTCCGAGTTGATTGGAAATGTTCTAATAATGTCTGCATTTTTTATGTGATCATTTTGGGAATAACTGTATTTGGTAAAAATTTATAATATTTTTTTGTATAAATTAATTAAAATTTAAGATTAAAACAATAAATTTTGAAAATGTTCATTTTTGGCCACATTATGACCAGGAAAACACAACGCAGGTTTTTGTGAGAATATCCATGTTATCATTTAGTTAAATCATTAATATATACAAAACTTTTTACTCAAACGTTTCGAAACACACTTATTTCATCCTCGGTAATAAATGTTATGCCTACAATGTAGGTGTTAGCTGAGCTGAGATTGGAACTGACTCAAGAGCATCAACAACATATCCAAGATATACAAGACACTCATGAGAGAGAACAGACAACCAGGCTGCAGGAGGTAAGATGATTACATGCAAATGGGGAAATTAACAGAAAATGGGAGAGCAAGATAGCCCCCAACACTCGAACAGTCGCGGTGGTCACCATGGCCTAAAGATTGAGACTTACGTATATGAGAATGTGAATATTCTTCTTACTGACTTTCAGCGGAGTTTCTTCTCAGTTTTCCATGATATCACCCCTTACCCGGAAAGATGGCACCTGTTAGGCAGTCCCATTTCATATTCATTCAACTGCATTCTTCAAAATATAATAAACAATTTCATCAGATAAATCAATGACTTTCATTTCAGGCTGACATTTTACATAGTCAACAGATGGCAGAATTGAAGCAGTGTTACGAGCGTGAACTAGCTGACAGTGTTGAGAATGCCAAAGAGGAGTTGGAGCGTAATCATAAAACACAAATGAAGCGAATCCGTGCTCTTCATGAGCAAGAGGTGGCGCTCATAAGGGGAGCAGGTTAGTATAAATTACAGTGTATAAAAATGTGGTATTTTATATAGAAAAGGAAGAAACCTTGTATCAAATGATAAAAATGTACTAAAATAAGAGATGATTTTGCACTCTCCACTGAAGTGAGTTTCTTCTGTGCTTACAATACAGTTTGCCAATGAAGGACTGCTACTTGTTAAAAATGTTCAGCAACATTTTGTTGATCACAGCCACTTGGTTCCATAGCACAGTGGAACATGGAACTCTTGCAATTTTTTTTATTACTAAATATTCTGGATACTATCATTGACCATTTTGAAATCTTTAAGATGGTAAAAAAGCACCTGACATTTGATTTCAAAGAAACATCACAAATATACCATATTGGCCACTTTAATGTGGAACTCTAATTTTGCTTGCTGAAGTCTTTCTAGATTATGTTTTTGACAGATCTTCCCTTTTGTTTCCATAGCATCAGATGGTGAGTCTCTGACTACCATCAACCATCAACTACAAGCTGAACTGGAGCAAGTTCTGGATGTACCTCATACTAATGGTCGGACCAGGGACGTTCCTCGTCGTCAAGAGGGTGTTGGTCATACCGCACCAGATGAGGCTGCAACACGCCCTATGATGAATGGTCATCGTCATGACAGTGATCAGTCTATATCATCATCACTTTCATTGGATGACAACCTGTCACCACATCTGAAGGTATACTTAATCACTATTTGTTAGTTAAACACTTCTTTGAAATATCCACAGTTGCGTGTCAATTTTAAGCCAGTTGGTAATGTTCAAGTTACTGACTGTTGTGGCAAGTATAGGATATTGTAGTATTTCACTTTAAATAGGAGGAGGTAAAAAAAAGAATTTTACCAATTTGATTTTAATTGGCTAAATTTTTTATAGTGTCCTAGTTAATTTCAGTTTCAATTATTGTATGTAGGATAACATCTTTTTTCATCCCACCAGGCTGTGATGACTAGTCTGAACAGTGAAGCTGTGCATATCTACACCATCTCAAAACAGTTGCTGAGTCAGCGTCACTCATCTGATCCGGCAGACGGTCAGCTAGAAACACTACGTCTTGTCTGGGACCAAGAGAAGAGGTCACTCATGAATGCCGTCCAGTCATTGAAAGACCTTGTGGCAAGAAGCGGGCCCCAGGAAGCAAGGGTAAGTTCACTGTTACCGCAATTGAATCAAAATATTTTTTATGGGATTGCAGGTTCTAAAGCATCCCAGTTCATGCAGTCATCATTCACGTTTTTTGGAATAAGAATGTTTTAACATGAAGTTTCACAGGTGATGAATAGTGTTGTTACTGCAATCATGATTTGAATAAAAGTTGTAATCTAAGGCTGGAATTAAAAAAGAATGTCAATTTGAAACAGGAGACTACATTTAGTGTTGCAATGTTTCGTCAAATAAAAAAAGGATTTGCAAATGCTAACAAAGTTTTTTTTTGCTATTTTTGCTATCAGAACTTTTTGGATTTTGATGAGTATGAGGTAAGCATTTGTTGTGTTGTGATAATAAATTTATTATTTCTGATGTATGTTGTAACAATCACTTATATTTATCCATTTCAAAACATAAAATCTTTGACAAGTGAAATATTTAATAGGTTTTTGGACAATCATCAATGAATCGTAACATTTCATCATGTTTCATGTTTCGAATTCAGTTGCAAGTTCCTTCTTCTTTATGGTGACTTATTATTTAAAAGTCAAGCTTTTTTGACAGTAAGGAACTTTAATTTCTGTCCGTTCATATTCGTGGAATAGACTCCTTACATGTGCATCACACAAATACAAGAATTGTCCCAAAGACATCAAAAAAAAGTAAAAAATCATCAAGAGCGATATTTCGACAACCATCTGTCATTTACCAGCAAGTCACAATAAAATGTTAGCCAACGCGAGACGAAATTAAAGTTCTTACCTGTCACAGAAGCTTAACTTTAATAAGTTTTACATCAATGATTGCCGATTAACACTGACTTATTATTTGTCAACTTTTAGTCCGATGATGACACAAATGATTGGAGGTATGAACTGATAGACTGTGTCGCTCAAGTATTCACTCAGGAAAGGGAAGTTCTACTGGCTGAACTCACAACTGCAGCTCTGTCTAATGGCGTCCAAGATGCAGTCAACTTCTCTGAGCTACAGAATAGAGTACGCCAACAGGTTAGTCATTCAAATAGATTGTCATTTGGAATTTTTGGTTTTAGAATTAACCCATGTTTTGATAATTTTACCAGTATGTCAAAAATGTCTGCTAAGATTTTTCAAACTTGACATTGCAGTTTGATTTTCAAAAACAAGCAGTGAATAAAAATTGTGTCTGATTTTCTTCTGTTGCTCAGATATGTGGTTTAACAAAAGATATCTTCCTTCAATTGTAATTATTTCACATCATTTATTATTGAATTAGAATTAAAGTTGAAACTTCAAGATTCTGGGGTGAGCATAATTTGTTAGTGTTAGTACTGAATGCAATCACTTACATTCAAGAATACAAATAAATGTAATGCTTTTACTGGCAGAAAGTAATAAATTTGGAAGAAAAGACAGAAAAATTCAGAACCCGACTGGGAATCGAACCAGGGTCTCCTATTTTCATGATAAATTTATTACTTACATGCATTGAGAGCTGACACACTCGTGAGTTTTTGAGTGGCATTGCCTATAAACTAGGAGGGTCCATAAGTTTAAACCTTTTATCTTGAAAAATTCTTTCATTGTAGTAACCTCAATTTTGGATTAACCTCTCATATATATTTCATGACTTGCAGGAGTTGCTTCAGGCAGAATCTTTAGATCGACTCTTCAATTCAGATCGTCACTCACTTTTAGCTGAGATGCGTGATATCAAGAGTAAACTGAGGACTGCTGATCAGAGGGAGGATTCTGTAAAAGCAAGGTTGACAGAACAGCTCAAGGCTGCTGAAGATGAGTTCCAGAAAAGAGAAAGGCAGCTGAAACGACAAGGTATGCAGTATGACATTTTTTTTCTAAGACTTTCAATTACAAATTACAAAGTTGGGCACCGTCTCAGAACAGTGTATATGGATACTCTAACTCCATCAACTTTGTAATTGGTACAATCCCCCCAAAATAATACAAGATAATGCAACTTTGGTAAAAACTCTTTGTTACCTTGATGAATTGGCCGATTAAGTTAAAAAAATTTATGTGGCTAGCAGGTCATAAAACATGTTACACATATCGTTCATTGAAAAGCATTGTATTTGTTTTTATTTTCACGTTTCCAAAAGCATCTAAAGTATGTTAACAATTTACAGTGACACTGACAGAATATAAAGTTCAACAGGAACAAGTTATAAATGAAGACATCAGATCTGCCCTTAATATGGAGAGAGGTCATGTGATGGAGCTCTCTAGTAAACTGAGTAGGGAAAAGAATGACAGTGAAGACTTACAAGCAGAACTCACCACAGCACACTCACAGCTTCTTAAAGTGCGGGACACTTTGGAACATGAACAGGAAGAGCTTGGAAATGTCTCGTAAGTTTTCTTTTGTAATAAGTAGTATATTTTTTGATGACAGTACTAGTCTTGCATAATTATTACCAAATCTTTAGTACCTATCTCATTTGCTGAATTATTTAAACCAACCAAATTTTTTACAAATTTTCACCATAAGTTTATGTTTAGGTGTTATGGCAAATATTTTGTAGTTTAACAATTAAAGCTTTAGGTTTCGTAAAACTTTTCCAGTTTAGGGTTTATTAAGATAAGTACTTACTAGAAGCCAGCATTGTTATGAAAGACAACAACTTGGTTCAATGTTATCAAATGAATATTTATTGATATAAAAAAAGAAAATTATGAGACTTACCTCTGTCACTAGTCATTTTTGTGTGGGACTCATAAGATGCATTTTCTTTTAATAGTATATTAATACAGGATCTTTTGTGAGTTTATAATGTTGTTTCTTGGTTTGTGATTTCATATTATTTTCACAGTATTTTACTTAAAACTGGGCACCAATATTTGCTGTATCCAAAATACATAAATCAAGGAAATATTTCTCTTTACAATTAAGAAGATTTTAGTAAGCTGGAACGAATATATTGCATGTATGATTTCTTTTGACAGTGTTGGTAGATTTTTTCTAATTTAGATTAAAAGAAGCACTTCATATTTATTGGTGTAAACCATCTCTGAGTGTACTTATTTAAGTTTATTCTTGGATGTCAATTTGTGAAAAAAGAACATATTCCAATCACCTTCATTTGGTTACTGATCACTTCTCCGTGTGCATGTTTAATTTTGGTATGTTTCAGGTTTGATCTTTTTCTTGATTATAGTGGATTTATATAGAGGAGCCATAGAGTTTGCATGCATTTTAACAATAAAATACACCTTAGTTTTTGTTAAAGGTTTGACAAATTGTGACCACAGTCTAAACTGTTACTGATATTAGAAAGCAGTAAAAACAAATTTTTAGTTTTGACTAGTTTAACTAGAGCAACGCTAAAGGGATGCGCCCACGTGGGTATGCAACTCGACATATACAAAGATAGAGTTTAAAAAC
>JAOXYC010193244.1:0-12066 GCA_028565715.1 Phoronis pallida
TGTATGTTTAGATTTCAATTAATTACTTGTCCTGTTATTCCACGTTTCTGTTACCTTCCTGTATTTATACCAACCCAAGCTATATATAGTGAGGTTGCTTTGTTTACATCGCCATTTGTCTTGAGAATAATGTGAAGAATGCACATTGAAACATGTCGACTTTAAAAAGCGTTGTTTTTATATTCAATGCATCCTAATCACAAGTACAAAGCGATCTCTTTTGCCAAACCTGCTATCGCCCTGTATGTTAGCCGCCATCCTTTGTACGTCACTGAGCCGTCAGTGGTAAATGTGAATCGAATATTGTTTGCCGTTGACCGTTGAACCCCAGGTGATGATCTTCCATTATAACCGGTACTAGTATCTGGCATGCCGTTGGTAAACTGAAGTGTAAATGGATGAAATCAAAATGGACAATAGAAAGCTCAGGGAGTGGTAATAAAGATCCCGATCTTGTATCCACACGTCAAACAACGATGGACATTCACCTGCCGAATTCGTTTACTAACGAACTGTTTCTCAAAATAATGTTAAACGCGCCCATGTGCGCTCTTGTGGAAAAAATTCGAAAGACCGCCCATGGACGCTCTTTTTTTGGACCAAATTATCCCTTTCAAAATTTGAGATCGTTTCCGAAAGAGCGCTTTTCATACTGGGTACCTTTTTTAATCATTATTTTTTCTATCTGAATTCATAGAAGGTCCGTGTATCAACGGTGACTCTAGTTCAGAAAGGTGTCGAGAACCTTATGTAAAGTGACGACGGCAACGATAATAAAGTAGCATAGCCATGCAAATTTTCAAAATCGATTATGCAATGTCGTAAATTAAGAATCACACACTTTTATCATAGAGCAGTATGTAATTTAAGTCTTCTAAACGCATTCGCACGCATTCCTAATACCTACAGACACACGAGTATTGAGTGAAGTTTGTGTTTCCGAAAGGGCGCCCACGTTTTCCAAAAGAGCGTCTTTGACCGCAAATGTAGCAATATTCGCAAATGTAGCAATTTGCTACATTTGTGGAATTTTGCTACATTTGCGGTTGCCATAATGCATGTCCGACCGTAAATGCAAAAGTGTTGTTACATTTGCGATTGATGTTGCGAAAAAAAAAATCTTTTTGAAAAATTAATTGTCGTATCAACGCCAGTGGACAAGAATTTCGGAGTACTCCCTCCTGGGATTTGAACTGTGCGTGGCGGTAATACATGTATTTTCTCCACCTGCACATTTTCTGCAGATACACTCGAAGATAGGATGATCTGCGGGCTTGGCCGGGTAATGTTTTGAAAAACGATGCACAATAGTCCCGAATGCACCCAAGGTGCCATTTCGAAAACATAGGCGTTCTTTCAGCGACCATTTAAACGTTGTGTCTCGCAAATGCCGAGTAATATACTAAGCCCGGCCTTTCTTGGATTTTAACGGAATGGTCCGTCATTTTCTGTTTTCTTTCACGGTGTTCCAATTTATCCTCTTTATTGCTCCAACTAACCTTCTCCCGGTGGGCAAGTTGGAACACTGTGCAGAAATTCTCTATTTTCTACTGGAGACTCTTGTTTGAAACAATTTTTGTTGTTGATTATTTAAAGATACTGTCTCCTCGTTGGTCACGATCTGGTGTCAAAATTCAAATCAACTAGAAGTTTTGTGTTTTAGTCCTTTAGTTGAGTCTTAAGACAGAGTTAGATATTTTTAGGATAAAAAAGCTTTCAAATCACCCCTTACAATTTTTTTACTCAGATGCAAGTTTAATTATATTCATCAAAGGACTCGTACACAAACTTTCTAGTTGTATGATTTGAATTATGACCCCAGGTCCTCCTCAACGAGGAGACAGAATCTGAAAGATACTGCCTCTACATTGGTTCAAATCTATCATCAAATTGCAAATAAAAAAGGTGATTTGATAGATCCTCCAGCATGCTGTTAGATTAATGTATTTGTAGTTTCTTTATTAGATAAGCCGCGTCATGTCTCAAGTGTTCCAAAATACGAGTTCTCCCCTTAACTTATACTAAATATTGATTATGAGATGTATCTAATAGTAAGCATCACTAACACTAATCATCGTTATTGGTATTAGGCACTTAATAAATGACCATTTCTCCAAAAAACCTTGACAATTACCTTATCGACTAGTCTCCGTGTAATCTATTTTTGCCCTGATAATGTATGTATGTTTGTCAGCGGTGTCATTGCATATGTTTTCTAATAAAAAATACCACTTCTTATCATAAATACGTAGCGTATGTCAAGTTCAACAAATCAATTCTGCCAAAAAACAAATATTGCTACATTTGCGGTCGATTTGTCCTTTTTTACTGCAAATGTAGCAATTTTTAAAAGTTGCTACATTTGCAGTTGCACATGGCAACTGCAAATGTAGCAAAAACCACAAATGTAGCAATTTTTAAAAGTTGCTCCATTTGCCGTCGGACATGGCAACCGCAAATGTAGCAAAAAACCACAAATGTACCAAATTGCTACATTTGTTTTTTTTACTGCATTTGCGGTTGCAACACCGCTCTTTCGGGAAAATATTTTAACTCGAAAAGTGCTGTTTTCAGAAAGAGCGCCCTGGGCGCTCTTTCCGATTAAGTCAGTCTCAATTTCAGCTTGAATCCACAAAAATGCAAACACTTTTACTGGCGGGAGTTAACACATTTTTAGCCATTCAGGTTATTGAAGATTTCAAATTCTGTTTGAAAATAAACCTTACCCTAAAATAGTCGCAGCAACCTTCTAAATGGAAGTTAGTGAACCTGATTTCCATTTTACATCGGTGATTTACATTTATATAATAATGACATCTCACACCGTTAGCATAGTTACTGGGATACCCTGGAGACGTCACCACTCCAGAGCTGCCCGAGTACGAACCGCACAATCTAGCTTGACATTCTGTAAGAGACAAATTTAGGATATTTTGGAAATTTGTTCTTTTCATATCCTCAGAAGATTGATATTTGAGTGTCAAAATCAAATCAATATGTTCATGTCTCTTGTAAAATATTTTCAAATTTATTAAAAACACATTTTATTGATTTTCATTGACAGGTGCAGGTCAACCTTCATAACCTGACGTGACGTGAAATATTCCAATTTTATCCTAAAACGGTCATTTTTTCCTATAAAGTATACATTTTTAATTAAAAAAAATCCGAGCTAGGGTTTTATCTTAGAAAACTTTGCAGAAATTTCCAAAATTTGTCACATGTAAAAATCAACCATTAACCTTCTTTTGTTGAAGAGCAATAAAATTGTGCATTTTTTTAAACTACGAAAAGAAGCCCCAATAATTCCCAATACAGACAGAGCAAAGTAAGTCTACCTTACCAGTCAGAAGAACGGAGACCAGTAAATAAACTATGGTGCAATCCACAGTCAATTTAAAGGCTGTATCGCTTGTCGTCAAACTACCCATGGGTCTGTTGTGTTCTCCTCGGACCGTTTTACTAAAGTTCCCAGAGTAAAGGTATTTTTATAGCAGAATTTGCTTGTCAATCATTTTTTAATAGTGCAGTCTGCATTGCTTAAGTCAAGAAAGCGAGTGATAATTCCGCCCTTTCTACCAGTGAAAAAATACCAGCTTGACTTCTCTGATTGGTCAACCACCAAATTTTATTACCCCAATTTTGACCTCACAGAAATGTCAATTAAAACTAATTTTAGCATTGTTGAACAAATTAATCCTGTTGTTTGTTTTTAAATTAAATTCCGGATGACAGATGTTTGATTTGCGATACCATTTTATGGTTTGATCATTATGCTCACATTGACATGGCACAACCGAAACTCTCATGACAAAAAATGTCCTAAAATGGATAATGTATTCAAACCTTTGTAGCATGTTAAAAATGAGTTTGACAGTTTTATGCTAACTTAAAGTAGTCCTTACCTTTTAATCAATGTTGAGACATGGTACTTTAAGTTACTTCTACCAGAATCGGGTTTCACTCTATGTTTTCTCGTTGAAAAATTGTTGATAAAAAGTAATGTGGTGTTTGGATATTTAATGTAATAACTGTTATACGTTTCTCAAGATCACACAATGAAACCCTTTATAGGAAGAATTACAAATCAAATTTACCTAAATTGGTCGTTTTAAAATGAAAAAAGGCGTCTATTACAGCGTCAATTGTAAAAGTACATTAAATTGAAATTTGATAATATCGTTAAATTTAAACAGTGTATAATTTTTGAATGTTCAAAATCAAATCAGTTATGGCCAGATATATAAATTTATGACGTCACGGTGAAAATGTGATGACGGATGTAAACTTCCCGTTACGTCACCAGGCGCCACTATCTAGTATTAGATACTCTGCCTTCAAAATTTAAGCGACTTCAAAAAGAAACTCAATATTTAACAAAAAAATCGTATTAGTGCTGTAAGTAATGTAAATCCTTCTTCGTGCCTACTGGCGACTATGGCCGGATGCTATCTCGGTTTCTGTAGCGGGAGAGCGGATGAGTGTTACTTTCCGACCGTAGCAGGTGCAACTGTACTCAACCCCACGACCTCTCGATTATGAGTCCGAAGCTCTACCAATTAAGCTAATCTGCACGGCTACTATTACCTCTGTTGCATGAACTAATTCCTAATAAATTCGGATACTGTAGGCCTACGTTATATGATAAGAAAAGAATTATTTCATAAATAACTTTTTCTTTAAAATTTAACATTTCCGTTTAGTATTTGTCAACTTAATAAAACATCAATTGCTGTGAGATGTGACTGCTAGACGTGGGACAGAGGGAGTAAAACCACAGTTGCAATATGCTTAATTCCCTGCTACTGTTCCCCCGGGTGCACTTTGCATGGGTAACATCTGGAGTCCGCTGGTGGAGGCCGATCACCTTTGCTGGGGCGCCTCCCAACTTGAGCCAGTTTCAGTCTTCGGCCCAAAAAATGGCGGAAGGTAGACTGCTGATGGTGCGAACATGCTACTGAGTCAGGCAAAGTGTAGCTAGGGCTTATGCCTTTTAAAATAAAGATGATATTATTAACGATCAGGAACACGGAAATCTCTACACAAGGAAGTCTAATTAAATGGTGTCAATGGCCTTTTAATAGCAGGAACGTCTGTAAACAATGCTATATTAAATGTTCCAAATTAAAATGTCATTTTACTTTAATTTGTCCTCAATTTAGAGATTTGAAATAACATAAACCAGTTTATAAAACATTATCTTCATAGACCATAAGGAACATTTTAATTAGGGGGAACTGTTTTTTAATGTATTTCTAAAAATAACATTTGCAATGTTACTATCCTAGCACGAATTGTTTTGAAAATTGTTTGCTGACTATTTTTAGATTGCTAGTATATACACATTAGTTTTTTTAAAAAGGGGGTAACTTACAATTGCCTCCTTGAGTCTTAGACTTAAAGCGGCATCAAAAACGGCCTTTTTTACAGGCATTGCCATCACATATATCGTTATGTTTGTCCGACTTAGTAAAAAGAATAGAAAACTTGTACAAAAAAGGCGATTGAAGTGAAACCAATCAGATTTAAATTTTCTCATCCAGCAAATTTTCTAGTTTCAGCAAATATCACGGAGAAAAAGAAAAGACAATTTCATTGCGCGTAAAAGCGCGCAAGTTGCATTGTTCGATTTTGATTCAAAATGTCGTCTTCGTGATATAATGAGTTTATTTTATGAAATCTTTACGCGATAAGAAAAGTGGTTATTTTTATTCACAACATTTCAAAACTTACGAAAGTGACTTTAAATTATACAAAGCACCAATCCATAACGAAGTTAGCAAACTCTGAATGTTCAGATTGATCGACATAACGTTCTATGCCGCTTTAAAGAACTATTTGCATAACCCTTTGTGATGAAGTATCTTTCACTGTGCTGGACTCAGTATGTAATTCTTACTCAAGGAGGCAATGTATATAACCTAGATGAGACCTGACGTAAATGAAAAAATTAAAACAGCCTCTCTTGATTCATTCATTTAAGTGTCTCGTTTAAAACACGGCTGAATTGATTTCTGACAATCTGTAATCGAACTTTTTCAAAGTTATGAAAAGAGTGGATTAAAAATGGTCAGCAATCAATTCAGTCGTGTTTTCAACGAGACATGCTTGCGTGAGGGCATATTTTCTCATTTAATTGTATGCAAGATTATTCAGCATTCTACATTTGTTTTAATTATCTCAATTGATTGTACTACTGTGTTCGATAAGTGGCATTTTTATTGTAATTGTAATATAAATTGAATACGTCTGCCATAATTTTACCACAAATGATGAAACCAAGAAGCTAGTAGAACTTCGAAACAAGTCAGAATTTATATCGCCGAGTGATTCAGAAAAAACTGCATGAACATTGACGCTTAATATCTCAAAAACCGTTCTTTGGAAAACTAAAAAAAATGTACCTGTCTAGAAAAATATATTTTGAACCACTGTTGAAACTTTCATAATTGTCCATTGCAGGTCATGACATGACCGTTTATCAACTTTGACTCAACTTTAGAACATGTTGAGACCCTTTTAAAAGTCAAGTGAGGCTGCTAACGATACTAATGAAGAAAAGTGCTGTTTTCCGAAAGAGCGCCCAGGGCGCTTTTTCGGAAATCGCCGGTAGTATAAAAATGGCTGGCTTAAAAAAAACTACCGTATAATCCCGCAAATGAGCGCATGCGCCTGTACGTGAATACGCGCCTACGCGGAACCTAATAGGCCCATGCGCCAATTTTGCAAGGAATTTGTTGAAAGCGTCAGTGTTGAAATTACTATGCAAAAGGTGCGCTTATATCCGGAGCGCCCGGTTAACATGGACCTAATCGCGGAACCTTTAGGCCCATGCGCCTATTTTGCTCGAATTTGAATTTACAAATTAATTCGAGACTAAAATGCATTATTTCGCATACAGGCACATGCACTCAATGAGGTCGTGAACGCCATGACATGTCTGACTGTCTAAGTCAAATGTTTTGGTCGCAATCAAGGCAGTGCCTTAGTATTCTATTTTTACGATTCTTTAGTTGCAGTCTTTAAATGACAATGATAACTTATTGTTCAATTCAAGCGTTCATTATTCGCCTTCGACAAAAACAACAACCAGTAAATGTAGATACACAACATGAATTGAGTGGGAGATAAGCTACAAAGCAATACCATAAATAATGAGAAGCGACTTAAAAACGAGTAACATGATAGTAATATGCATAGCAAGTTTAACAGAAAAAGAATAAAAATGTCAATACAAAATATAAAAATACTAATTGAACTAATTGTAAGAGATTAATTTAAAGTCGCATAGACCGTCAAGTTCGTTAAAAAAATAAACGAATTAAAAAAAAAATGAAATTACTTCCTTTGCGTACAATTTTAGCATTTTTGCGCGTCATTTTAAAATTTTTGTATTAGATTTAAAGTGCAAAACACCCAAGAGTCAAATATGTAAGCTAGAATTTCTTTTAATCCGTTTGAAAGGAATTTTAGGGCTAAAATGACGGTCTATGCCCCTTTAACTAGGTGTCGTTGACCATTTTGCATTCTTTAGACTTGAGTTCAAGGTCTCCTGATGCCGGTCAGACGCTCTAACCAACTGAGCTATCCAGTCAATTCTAATTCTGTCTGAATATTTACGCATAAAAGCGCTATTAACAAAAAAATAATTTAAACAAAAAACGAATCTAGAAGGGAGCAATAAGTAGTATCTGATGGTCGGCATTGTTATATTAACTCTGAAAATTTCCAGATTTTAGTTCAAAAGAATAACATCTAACATGTTATCAAAGGTAGTTACCTTGTCAGAGTCCAGTGTTTTGAGCATGAAGAGCTTTCGTGACCGTCGCGGTCACTTCGTCGGTTCGTACTGATGTTTGTGTGACGTCATCAGCCCACGTGACGAAAGCTCTTCATGCTCAAAACACTGGACTCTCACAAGGTAACTACCTTTGATATTCAACTTAACAGAGTCCGATATGAACATTCATGCGACTATCTAACATGTTGTTTTGATTTTGTTTGACTAAAATATATTTAGGTAATGTAAAGAAATCATGATTTTTCCATTGTTTTCAACTACAAAGCGTAAATCATACCATCGTTTAGGCAGCGGTTCAAGCTTTTGGAAATAATTGTTCGTGTTGCATGTCATGCAATGTTTAAAAAACCTTCCGTCATTGAAAGCAATTCCACAGGCACGTAATAAAATTCCTTAGTCATGGTCAAAGTTAAAGTCCACAGTCTCTCATTCAAACAGTCGCCAAAGTATGTTTTTGTGTACATATCTAAATATTTTAATATTTAGATTAAAATGGGGTTGATTATATCAAAATTCATTCTTGTCGGTCTCCTTTGAAAAGTGTTGCATCTCCAGAAGGGTCTCACGGAAAGTGATAAAACCCTTTGACCTCTTAACCAGCAGAACGCAGAGCAGCACTGCCACTAAGATTATCAACACTGACGCACCGGCTGATATACCGACCACCTCTTCACTTCCGAGCTGCTGGGCTGAAAAAGAACAACATATGATCTAGAGCCATAGTCAGAAGTAATTCACCTTCGACAGTTTCGACTGGATGATCCTAGCCTTGCTCACAGAACTTACGGCAGATGGCGTACCGGAGTTATGTGCGAGCAAGGCGTATCTAATGCAGGAACTGTCGAGGGCAAAGGGGAATCTTTTGGTACCATTTTCTCAGGGTTGTGAAAATTGACAAGAACATGTAAAAGTTGCTTTCTCGATATACTCGACTAATGTTTGGAAGCAGCAGTGCAAAAAATAAATCTTTGATAACTTTCATGAGTTAAGCTGTATTGTTTCGTCGTGTAAAGGGAACCAACTGTGATTACGGGATTTTTTGATAAAACACAAAGTCGAACAAGTCCTATTAAATACCTTGGCAACTACAACTCAGTTCTTCACTCGCGTTACCAGAACAGTTGGTACCACCATAAAGAGGTGCCGGGTTATCACATGACCTTGACCTTGACTGAACACCTCCGTCGCAGGCATCGCTACATGTTGTCCAGTTCGACCATCCGGACCAGTTACCATTGACTAGAAATATAACGTTAACCAACTAATCTATAACTTGCTGTTGCTCTTGGACCCCTCTGCACATCTTTGATATACAGGGCTTTTAGATAGCTACAATGTAGATAGAGTAACTAGGAAAACCTTTCAATTCTAAGCCTAACCTCGTAGTTAGCACCCGCTCTCAGCAAGCAACAAGTACTGGGCCTCTATTTTCGCCACGAATATGTCTTTGTATACCTTCATATATTCAAGACACCTTCTACAAAATTAAATGAAAATGACACAAAACGTGGAAAAACATACCTGGGCAATTAATTTCATTACATCTTCTTTCTCCAGTTACATTACCAGAACAATTAAAACCACCATATAGTGGTGCCGGGTTAGCACATGACCTCAATCTTGACTGAACACCTCCACCACAAGTTACACTACACGTTGTCCAGTTTGACCATACAGACCAATTACCATTGACTATTAATGTAAATTATGGAGAGTCATAATTTATTGTGTCTTTTGCGGAGATGAAAGATTATTTAATTAGTTTTTTTCCTTTAAAATAGTTTTAACATAAATTGTTTTTATTTGTCATAACTATTAAAACAAGAAAGGACGAAAAGAAAACCGCCACATACCTGGACAAAACAAATCATTACATCGCCTTTCTTCACTCGAGTTGCCAGAACAGTTAGCGCCACCATACAGTGGTGTCGGGTTATCACATGACCTTGACCTTGACTGAACACCTCCACCACAGGTTACGCTACATGATGTCCAGTTTGACCAGTTAGACCAATGACCATCAACTGAAAAGGTAAATTACACTACTTTTTCTTCCCAGTATGGTTGGGATAAAAAAATTGAAATTAGCGACGACTGCCTATTTTTTATTGTTTGTTGATTGCCTCTGGTGTTATTCTAATTGTAATCTAGTGACATCTTTCGGATATATCGAAACGTCGTTCTTCCACTATGAATATTGTGTTGTTCATCGTCTTCAACTTTATACTATGCATAGTTTGTATAAAAAGGTTATTTTGCAGTGTTTGCGTATGAGGTGAGGTTATTTAATCTCAACTTTAAATCGGATGAAGTATTTACACTCGGCTAAAGCCTCATTAAAATACTTCATCCGATTTAAGTTTCAATCGAATAACCTCACCTCATACTCCAACCAAAGTCAAATAGCCTATCAGTATTTATTCTTTATTTAAATAAACGCTCTGTTAAAACAGTCGCGTTTACACTCTACTGAAATTCCTTAGATATTAGGCGAAACAAAAGAAATCTATATACCCGGGCAATTCATTTCATTGCACCTCCTTTCTTCGCTGACGTCACCGGAACAGTTAGCACCACCATACAGTGGTGCTGGGTTGTCACATGACCTTGACCTTGACTGAACACCACCTTCACAAGTAGCGCTACACATTGTCCAGTTTGACCATACAGACCAGTTTCCGTTCACTTGAAATTGACAATAGAAATACATTGTGAGACGGTCTACCTTGGCAGCAAAAAAAATCGTTGAAAGGGCCTTTGGAAAGCTGCATAATAATTTTAAATATTGAATTAAAGTGTTTTAATTTACCCCTGATGAATTGGAGGATCAAGTTGTAACATAACATCAATAAAGATTCAATTATATACAAAACATTTACGTGAACACCAGGCACGACTACCACTGTGTTTGATATGTTAAATATCAGTAATGAAACTCATAAGGATTAAATTATAGATATTTACTGAATCATGCCACTAGATTAAAAACAACAGATGCTGTTTGATAAAACACCAGAGTACATTTTGGTAACCGTAGTAAAAGGGGAGATTCCGATGTTTACCTCCACAAACTACGCCCACTGCTCTGTCACAGTGGAAACTGCTGGAATAATAACTGCCTGTATTCCGATTACAACCACCAAGATCCAGTTCATGCCCAGTGCAGCGAACATTCTCCATGTGAAATTGTCCATTGCCATACCCGTAAGTTGAACTACGTGGGGCACTTACGGCACCACTGTGGAAAAAGGATCAAACAGTAAACGTTTACTAAAAAAGCAAAGATCTATATTTTCTTGTAAATTACGAATAATTATTACGAACTAATAATTTTTATTTCAAAAACATAAACATCTGTACAAATATTTAATGATCAATAAATCACATTACATGTTTTTGAAGGAGGCCTCTAAAGATAAAGTGCCACTGTTAAGAGGTCCTCTTTTGAGATGAATATTAAAGGTTTGAATGCAAATTAAGTAGAATCACTGATGATTGCAATAAGGAACAAAGGACTACCATTACTTCAACTTTAGCGACATTTCATTACCTGTATCCAAGTTGTCTACAAACTACCATAGCATCATTCAAATCCCAAGAGTTATCACAAATCTGACTCCATCCGTTATAGTAGTAACCACTGAAGCGGAACTCAACCCGTCCACTATACGATGTTGGACCATCTCGAAGTCTCACTGAGAGTTCCGCATTTTCTGAAATAAAGATGTTGACCTTGTCTTAAGTTGCATACTAACACAAGAACTTAATCTTAAAGAAGAAGGAAAAATATTCGTTTTTTTAAACAAATTTGCATGAGATCAAAATGCTTACATAACAAATATTTATCCTGATACCATTATTCAACGCAAAATCCATGTTTACAATAACAAGGTGGATTATCAACTTGGTGCCCGGACTCTAAAACATGGTGGCCGGACTCTAAAACCTAATGCCGGTGTTCAAAACTTCGTGCTCGGACGTCAAAACAGAATGGCCGGACCCAAAAAACTATATGCCCGGACCCAAAACACAGTTCCCGGACCCGAAAACTTTGTGGCCGCACCCCAAAACATACTTCCTGGACTCACATCTAGAGTAGAACTCGACTTGCCGAAATCAGTGACAGTAGAAGATTACTACGCAATTATCATGTTATGACAAAATATAAAAAATATATAGAGGATCCGTCACGAGTTCCTAGTTGATATCAATATTCTTAAACGCGTTTGAAATTTCGTTCTTAACCGAGCCTTTGGCGAGGTTAA
>JAOXYC010193354.1:0-12063 GCA_028565715.1 Phoronis pallida
AACAGAACGCATCAAAAATAAAGTCAGGGGTGGACTTTAAAAAAAAGTTTCCAAACTTTTGTTGACGAGTATATATATATCAATTTTGGCTATAAGCTGAGGGTCCCGGGCTGAGGGTACATCACATAACTCATACCAAAACCCATAAAAGAGTTCATGAATGGATGACTGGTGTGAGAACGTACCACAAAGGAATATCTTGACTGGTACCCACACACAACAGTTTACCAAGCATGAAACATTTCTCAACTTGAAAAACTTGATGGCACAACGAGTAAAATTACAGAAATGCCTTATAATGCGACATAAAATCTATGTCTTTGTGTGTGGGTACCATTCAAGATATTCCTTTGTGGTTATTATTCACACTACTTGCATGATGGTCCTACGCCATCATGGTCCTACGACACTGTGGTCCTACGGCATGATGGTCCTACGACACCATACTCCTACGATTCAAATAAAACGACATGATGGTCCTACGGTTGCGATAAAACGACATCATAAATGGTAGGACCATGATGTTGTTTGATCGCAATCGTAGGACCAACATGTCGTAGGACCATGGTGTCGTTTTATAAATTTTGAAAAGACAGAAAAACTCAGAACCCGACCGGGTTATTTATTTGTGTCGTTTTATCGTCATCGTAGGACTATGATGTCAAAGGACCATAGTGTCGTAGGACCATGATGTCGTAGGACCAAAGTGACGTAGGACCATTGTGTGCCCACCCCCACACTGGTCATCCATTCATGAACTCTTGTATGGGGTTTGGTATGGTTATGTGATGTATCCTTATTCTCTTCACTCTAATAATACTCATTACCCAGTAACCAAGCCTACTGGCGAAACTGTTTGGGATTTTACGAATCATCAAATATCGATAATTTTATACCGGATAACGTCATTTTATAACGTTTTTATCTACAGAAAATTTCAATTCATTTCCGAATTGTTTTGTATTTCCAATAGTAGAAATTATACAATCTTGTTGAAATAACTCGATCAATAACGTCATATAATACATGTCTGAATACGTGCACGAGATCATCAAATACATATCACGTGATCATGATGACGTAAATGCAATGTTTCATACATGTTATTTTTTTAAATGTTTGTCACAAATCAGAAAAAGGCAACTTATTTGGTGAACAGTTTGTATAAATACGTTATTTGGCAGTGTTTGAATATGAGGTGAGGTTATTCTGTCATTGACAATGGTGTCGCTCAACAGTTCTTTAACACTGTTTACGGGTAATAATTTATATAAAAAAGTACCTCATCAGTCGGTACCGTTCTAATGTTTGGTGTATAAAACAATTAAAATGAGACTTAAGTATTTGAAAAAGAAGATATTTTTAATAAAGATGCACTCAATTAAATGTATTTTATACAATTGAGAGCTTGTTATTTGATATCATGTGACCAACAATTATCCAACTAAATGACATGGTTCTATTTAGGTGTTGTATAAAAGAAACAATGAAAGTTTTCATTCGTTGACAGATTTGGCGTCCTATTCAACTCATGAAAATAATTTGACTATTACACTCATAAACATTCATTATTTCTATATTATGGGATTTTCTCTCAGAAAGACTTTTGTCGGTCGAACAGTGGACATTGCACAAATGTAAGAAACTAGTCAAACTACACGATTTGCAGTTATACACCGCGTCATGCCAAGTATATTAAGTTCATTAAATGGGTATTATGGCAAATTACCTTCTTTTAGAAGCTCTCCATTTGATGTTTCGGCTGCAAATTCCATTGCCCCTTTTACAACCATCCGCCGTTTCTTCTTACGTAAGTCTGAAAATAAGATGTGGTAACATTTATCAAGCAACCAGTAGATAACACTATCAATGATATTTAAAACAGTGTGTAATTAGTCATCATTTTACAATGCCGCAAAGAAAACCATAAAATCAGCACTGCGTATTATAAAAATGATACCCTTGCCGAGTTGAAATAGAAATCTTTTGGTTCACATGATTAACGTAACAGTGTGCGATTAGCCTAAGGCAATTTTTGACACTTTTTGAACAAGGATTTTTATGGTGATTTGTGTACCGAATGGTTTAAAAATTCAAAAAATCGCTATTCATTGCCTCGGAAAATGCACCGAGTGACAGAAATTCCAGTAGGTGGCCCAGCTGTCTCATGTGAAAGCCTCAAAAATGAAGACTACAGACAGGTTTGATAGTCCGTGAAAAACGTGTGCATCGAATGCGAATATCTCTAAAATTGAAACCCATTTCTTCACATGTTGCTCGACGGCGAATCTGATTACAGAAACAATATTTTCAAAACCGCTCTTCAGTCGAAAATTGCACATTTCACCCAAAACGCGAATTTGAATAACTATTGCAACAATCAGCATTGTTTTCTTCTAAATGACATCTTTAATCACGAAAAGCTTTCAAAAAACCTATACCTTTGTAAAATTGAAAAAACGTATCGTTTTTGAGTTATAATTCGATAAGTAACACACTGTCACGAACGTTCCGAGTTATACCAATGACGTAAGTGTAAACCTTAGTGGCTGGGTGTCAGTTCCCATGATATCCAAGAAATACTGCCAATTTTTTGCCCACAAAAGTATATATTTTCTGAAAAGTGAATACATTTGGAATCTATTGGTGACCTTTTAATTAAAAAGATTGTTTTCGGTCATTTGACAATTTTTTTCGGGAAAAATCAGTCTATTGTTTGAACAACGGTTTCCGAGACAAAACATACTGTATGGGCATGGTATTTATTTCAATATAGTCTTGGTTTTGAAGGAAAACGAGTCTCAACGTTTTGTTATTTTAGTTTTGGAAATATTGATTTTTAAAGCTAAGTCTTATTTTTTGAAGTTTTATAGCTCAGCAATGGAGGGTTTAATAAAAAATCTTCTAAGGCAAAAATATATATTTAAATTTTCGTAAAGATTCGACCACTTATTGCGGAGAATTTATGGTCGAACAGTGCCAAAAATGGTCTAGATCGCAAGGTTTACACCTCCCTTATGGTTTTTAAAGAAGTTATTTTTCCATATCCCCGTCAGAACTTATAATAAAATAGGTATCTGGAAGATTTGAATGTGGTGATTGAACCAGGGTGATGGACCCGACTCTTTGCGAATTAAGCAGTTCGACAACCTGAGTATCATCATGTTCTCTTTTGTGCCTGCCCACTCCATTCCAACTATAGAAATTTAACAATTAGGATGCGTAGGCCCAACCATTGTTGATTGCATGTATGCTCGTCTTTTTAAGTAATGTTTTTAGAAGTGCTCCGGTAATTGTGTGGCCCTTTTTGAAAGCCTTCATTCATTGTCAACTAATAAAGTGTACTTAAGTTCAACGTCCATCTTAATTTGACACAGTTATTCGAGCTTGAGAAATTTGATTGTCATTGGCAATGCGCTATGTTGGGCGGAAAATCTCAATAAACAATGCAAGCAACTATTGAAAACAACCAACTTTGAAACGACGCCTACGTTATAGTATATTCGATTTATTATCATCATGAAAAAGCAAATTTTTAATAAAAGAAATTTATATTTTTGGTTATTCTTAGCTAGCACACGAGGGATTTTGTTTACCATGCATCGGTCACACGGTCATTTGCGCAACTTGCGCCAGTTTTGTACATCG
This sequence comes from Phoronis pallida, assembly GCA_028565715.1. Lineage (NCBI taxonomy): Eukaryota > Metazoa > Phoronida > Phoronidae > Phoronis > Phoronis pallida. The sequence continues at coordinate 3,649 of JAOXYC010193354.1, forward strand.
GTCACATGGTCACTTCGGGTGGATATTTACCCTGGAACAAGTTGCGCAAGTCGTGTACATCGCTCACACGGTCATTTGCGCTTGCGCGAGTTGCTAAATTTACACCCAAAAAAGTGACCGTGTGACCGATGCATTAGTCTTCATATTGTGTTTTTTTACAGTGGTTCACAAATGCAGACGTCATTACAACAATCGTGCACGGGGAAAGCTAATTTTGTTTAGTTACAACTACTCTCATTCGGTGTTCGCTTAATTTGATTGGCATTCCCACCAAGGCTGGACGCGTTTCCGCCCTGGTTAAAATAATGCGGGCTGAAAGCATCTTTGATTATACAAGTGGGTTAAACTCATTCACCCTCGCTTCCCGTTTTTTAAGGTTAAAACCCTTGATCTGGGATCTGATTGTTGTGTTTTGTTCTCAGGCTTTTGTTACTAAGTCAACCGTGATTACGGGGAGGTGAATCACATGTTGTTAGTTTTTGTTTACCGACTGGGTCAACGAATACTTCATACCGGGGATTTCCGAAAGAGCACCCTGGGCGCTCTTTCGGAAAATAGCACTTTTTGAGTTAAAATATTTTCCCGAAAGAGCGCCAATGGGCGCTCTTTCGGAAAACATGGGCGCTCTTTCGGAAACGGTAATTTTACCCAATAACCGTGGTTTCTTAGGTATCTGGCAATATACGAGTGTGTTTGTGCAAGATGAATAACTACTATCATATGATAAAAAACTATGTGATTCGAAATTGACGACATTACACAATGGCATTTAATAAAATGACACTTGCACGGCTGTGCCTGACTATTTTATCGTTGGTGACCCCGCTTTTACAGCCGTCTGTTCTGAACTCAAGTTAAAGCTGTTATAGGTATTGTTAACATCTTAAATAGGAAATTATACTTATGTTCCAAAAACATGAACAGTATTTTAGAGATTTGACTTTTTGTGCATGGGCGCTCCTTCGGAAACGATCTGAAATTTTGAAAAGAGCGATTTGGCCTAAAAAAGAGCGCACATGTGCGGTTTTTCGGAAATTTTCCGAAAGAGCGCCCATGGGGGCGCTCTTTCGGAAATCCCCGGTAGTGCTATTTAACTGCCTACGGCGGGTTCTCTAATACTTCGCACACTGCAATTCTTCATACAGACCCCTTAAAAGGCGTTCACAAAAGTCTCCAGTAGTGCGCACTAGGAAGATTTTTGGGATCAATTGTTTGAACATCGAAGAAAAGGAAAAATTTGCGAAGCAATAGTGCGACAAAAGTGTTAAAACGTAAAGAGAATTTACCGAAACTAACGAATTACTTTTAAAACAGAATGGCCCAATACGAAAAAATATAGATGCCATAGGTACAACTTCACTTTTTATACTTAAGTGCACCATACCGAAGGATATTCGGTTTCCTGGCTCCTGCGTCTCGAGTCCAATTCCAAATTAACAGAAATTTTCCCTATGCGAAACCTCCGCGGTGCTCATGTGAGTGTGACTGTAGTTAAAAACAGCTGTTTTCCCGTAATTGTCAAGCCCCTTGTAATTTCAGATTTTCTGAACTTGTGCGATAGTGTATCTTTTTAAAAAAGGAACCAATAGAATTGTTCAATTTTTGTGATTAAGCAATACATTTTTAATTGTATGATTTTCATTCTTCTCCAAAGTAATAATCACATTATATATAGCAGAAATATTAGACTGGTTTCAATGACCGTCAGGGCAGAAATAATTTTTTACAAATATATAGCTCTGTTTACACTTTAATGGAAAAACAATGTTACTCTTATCATGTTGAAAAGGTATAATTTTTGAAACTAGGTCAATTTTGTTTATTCCAGTACAGTGTTAGTCATAATAAAAACATGACAATGAAAATAATGTAAATCAACAGACCCTATATTAGTCCAAAATCACCTTTTTGACGGTAATCGAGAAAGCAATGAAAAAACATTTTCAAAATAAGCTAACCTTCTTGTTTTGTTTCCGCCATCGTCAGAATAGCCTTGTCCTCACCAACAGCTCATTCTGATAAGATTCGACACATGCATGTAGTTAAATTGGATTCGAATTATTGTTTTCCAAAACGCTTGGTTGGACTGGTTCAATACGCTTTTCCTGTTTATTGATAACAACGACTCCTTTATTATATATAGGTAAAACGAGGAGATCACAAGTTTTGTTTGGTATTGTTACTGGGGTCAAGCCTTTTTCGGGCCGGTGTTTGTCAAGGGGTCACGGTTTGGGACAATGATGTGAAATTTATAGATTCTATAACAAATACCTTTCATGCGAATATACATGTATAAGACATCTACACAATACATTGCTCATAGCTATTCAAATATTTCAATAAAAACACCTACACTCACATACGGTCGACACGAGTGTATAACCGACCCACTTGTGGGATGGCAATCTCGAAGGCATATCAATTATTACTGAGCAGTGGGTTCGGACGTTATGCTCTCAGATAAAAGCGCAACCATTTTAATTCCTCGTCGCGTTAAAAACGATCAAAACCAAAATCGCCAAAATATCCGTATACTTCAAAAAATCTAAAACTGCCCAAAAAACATTTCAACCTTCGGGGGAAACCTCAACCATATCATCACCCAAATCGGCAAAAACCTGACCGATTCCGTGAGACGTTCGTACTCCTTCCCAAAGAAATACCAGGCCCTCCGCAATCCTTCCCACTGTTGGTCAATACTTTCCTTACTGAAATAACATGTTTCACACCTTTTTCTATACTGCTGCGCAACAAAAGCAGGTCAAAATATTTTTTTTGTTACGAAATTGAATCCAAGTTTTACTTCCATCTTATGAAGAAGAATGTTTGACCCCCGGGTTTGACCGTTTAAATTAATGTAATTTCGACCCCCTTGGGTGAAAGGTGAATGACTACTGAGAAATTGAATAAGGTTGGGTCTCGAATCAAAATTTGCAGTTTTGAGTTCAAATGAATCAATAAAATCTCTTCGATTTTTAGGAGACACTATCTAAAATACCACTTGTTGTGGTAATCTGAAACTTTGTGTACGTCTAGATTTACGTTTTAATGATACGTTTGAGAGTCATATTGTGAACCAGCAGGATACTGGCATTTTGCGCGTACTCCACTTGTTTCACTAGTCTGGCGCTTGTATTTTCCCGCCATATTAGTAATTCGAATTCATACCATCTAGTGATGATGTCCCTTGGACAATTACTGCACAGTTTGGACTCTGTCCCTGTGAAAAACGCCTTCAGGCGCGTTGAACGCTTATCAACGAAGATGTCGAAAACCAAATGGAACATCATGTTCAACAAAACTTGTTTGAACGAGAAAATTCTACCGACTTATACTAATATTAATCATAAGTGGTAAATGTTACCTATTTGTAGGGCAAATGGCAAAAAAATAACAAGTTGTAAAAAATGGTTTGTCAAATTTGGTAATATATCCTTGATTCATGTGACATAAAAAAACTTTCCGAGGTTCAGAAGCTGATAACTCGAGAACTAAAAAACGTAAAAAGTTAAAAAGTTGGTTTTGATTAGATAAACGTGTAGTCAAGAAGTGGTAGTAATTTCATAAATTTACGCTAAGTAGTCCAAAAATGATCAGTCCTCAAACATTCCTAATCAGAGTCTGCAGTGCCATTGATACATGTGTGTCAGCTATGCAAGCTAATGATCATTGAGACGATTGCAAAATTTGACTGTCAGTTTTGAAAGACATGTCATTCATAGATAATGTATTCGATCTTCATGAAACTTTCACCAAATGATAATAACATTATTATCCAATAGAGGATTATTTTTGTTAGGTGATCTGAACCTTAATTATTTGTCTACTAAGTCGTTAAGTTCGGGATATTTTAGTGCCAACGTAAACAAAACTGCAATTTTTGTTGCTTGACCCTTTCATATTCAAAATGTCACAATTCAGTTATTGTTCATCAGAACGGCTTCAAAACATCTTCTTTAGATTTGTAAATAGTAAAAACTCAAATATCATTAAAAATGGCGGATTTTGGTCATATCAATAGAAAATGTTAAGGGGTTGAAATCAATATGCCATACTTTTGTTGAGCAGTGCAGTATATATTTTACCACTCTTTCGGTTCGCGCACATGTATCGTAATGATACCATCATTTCATGCATGTTAGACATTGGGGGTATAAATTGGGATTTAATTTACAGGGGGTGAACGTTTTCACTAGGGGCTCAAGTCTCCACAAATTGACAGCGGAAATTATTTTAGGGGGCTTTGGTCCCCCGCCTTCCCTTTAGATCAGCCACTGATACCCACTACATTCACTTCAACGTGGTGAGCCAACCAGCAAGGTAGAACGTTTGAGAAAAGGCATCACACTGCTACTTCTAGGCATTTCCGATATTCTTGTGGAACTGATGCAGTCGCATATTTCCTTGCAAATTCACTCGTTGTTTGTACACGTATACCTGGTAAACAATGTAAGTAACATCCTCTTTGAGGCCCCATTCGTTGAAAGGACGCAGTTTTTGAGAGTTAGTGCATTGGTTTAAAACTCCACTCATAGATGTTCCGTTGCGATGCCTGTGATGAAACTGTGTTTTGATCTTATGAGACTGACAATGCATTTTGTTTGCATTCATTGGGAATATTTGATAAATTCTGGACTATTCATGCTCAGTTTCTTTATTCGTACTTCACATTAATACTGTATTTTACTGGCAGGTAACAGTTCTTGCTTCTCCACAGTAACACATAATAATTTATTGTTAAATATCTTCACTTTATTTAATTAAACAATATTGAATCAGGGTAAGGTATAACGTTATCTTGGTTTCTATGGGGGAATTGGTGCGATTGAGTTTCATTTAATCCCAATCTTCTGTCAGCGGAATGTTCCTTATTTCAGTTTTGCAAACAGAGCCTTCTCAAGACCCAGCATGGGCGCTTCAAACATCAAAGAGGCCGCCAAGGCGATGATATACGCTCCAACCAAGTTACCAAAGAAGAAATAAATCTGGACAAAAAGAAAAATGTAACAATGAAATGAATATAACACATGTTTGTGTGACAAGCTTTTATTTTAGTGAAGACAGTGTTTTGATATGAATCTCGATGACTTACACATCGCAACTGTGTTTGAATTATAGCTGTTTAATTTTGTGGGTTGTAGTAAATATGAGTAATATAAATTGCTTTGTCTTGCTAAGGCTATTCAAACGCATAGAGCAAATGAAATCCTCAAATTTACAACAATGATAACATTGCAAACTAATTAAGAAATCAAACTAACTGTTTTAGGAAGACTTTTATTTCTTGTTAATCGAGCTGGACGAAAGGATCCAAATCACAGCGAGGTGTAGTGGTAAACCTTCAATATTAATTTCCACGCTTTCCCCTCCTTCCTGAATTTAAAGGAGAATTAAAAACCAAACTTCTTTGATACTTACAATATTTTGGTTAGTTAGCATGATGATAGACTCTTGGGAATAGTAGTACCAAGCCATCACAGCTGGGTGGACTAAGTACGCGCAGTAAGTGAGGCGGCTCAGTGGAAGTACTCCCTTCCACGAGAGGAGCTCGTTCACATAACCTAAGAAGAAAATAAAGGTGATCACAACGCCCATGGCGCTCTTTCAGGGGGGTGCTCCAACCATGAGTCACGAAGAAGGATTTACTTTTTAAAGTATAAACAATTTATTACTCATTACAATGTATTTTAATTATAGACTTATATAAATCTTTTTCATAAGGATCGGAGATCTACAGACGAAACTTACCACCATATCCACAAGAGCAAGCATAGATCACCCACCCAACCCCGAGAGACCATCCGAACCGCCAGGTGGCGTTGTAGAAGGCGGACAAATCGTTGTCCCAAGACTTTCCTTCATGAACAACGCTAGCCATTGGTCCACAGAGACCGTACAGAGTCGAGATACAGAGGAATGCTGCTACAGCCCAACCAAACATCACAAAGATCTAGGTTTCGTCAAAAAGAAACGAAAATCAACAATTATTGTTGTATTTCAATTCAGAGCTTTTTTCCATTTTATTTCATTTATTAAAGAGATACATAACATTGAACATGTTGCTCTGTGAGTAGCAGCACTCGTGATACCAAATAACACCAGTCACTGTGACAGATTGTAGGGATAAACAGCTATTCATAAGTTTAATATTGGAGGCGAGAATCGGAGCTACTCAAGGAAACTCTTGAAGAAAAAGTGACATGAAGACGTGTTGGTTACTAGTGTAGCCTATGTACAATGCCGGTGGATGTTGTGTAATACTTTTGTTTTCAGAGTGGATGCCGGAATATTTAAGTTGGTATTGCAATTGCTCAGGATTAGTACAGGGTGACTTATAATTAAAATAATTTCCTGGAAGCAAAATAGCAAGCATTCAATACTTACTATTCGCCTGTACTGGTTCCTGATTGGTATCTCGCATTTATACTTATACAGTAAGAAACCCACATATATCCCAACAGTGTATGGCGATATACGTGTCCATGGGTGAACATACATCAGGTTCCAGTCATCTGGGTGACTCTTTCTATATAAATATGCAACGACATACATTGGAGGTGCAGGGCCATACTGTATATGCCGGATCATAAATTACAAACCAAATTTAGTCTAGATGTCTTATGTGCCTATTGGGCACCACAGGACCTACATTGTATTTGTAAATAGGGAAGTTAGATCTGGATCTGGACTTATACAATTACTCAAGTCTATTTGCTATTTTATTTCTATCTCAGGTGTAAGCATATGAAGTCTGTTGCAGAATTTGAGCATACTTAAAATGAACTGGTTTCAGTGGATTGTCGCTCCCTAAACTGGTCGTCTTTTATATCGATGGGCCCAATAGAAATGTTCCAAATACGAAAAAAATCCATGCAATGAAAGATTTATGTTGACATTTTACTCACGGGTAGTCAGAGGGAGGTATGGTACCTCCTGGACCAAACTTGTTGTACACAGAGATGATACCACGTGATATGATTGAGCCAAGTGCAAACAAGAAGACAACAATCGAACCAAGTAGCTCAGACCTGTTGATTAAATAGTAAAATAAAAATAAAAATAAAAATACTACTTCGGCATAGTAAGCTTCTGTACTATGCATTTGTTGATTGGTTATAAAAAATGACAGGACTTTCACTATATAGTTGGATTTGAGGATTTTAGGACACCTGGGACACCAGCAATAAATCGACTTGTAGATATTACATCGATAGGCTTTCTCTATATTTGATAATCACGAATGTGTTACTTTTTTCCAGTGGGAGTTACAGCCAAATAAAAATAATAACGGAACTCACTTGAACAAGGTGAACACCATGAACGGAGCCACAATATAGAACTGCATATCGTTTGACAAATACCAAGACCATCCCATACACTGGAAAACAACATGTGGAACATTATAATAATTCCAGAGTCCTCACATTTGAAACTTTCGACCTAGACTTAGACTGAACTCTAGCCCCTTCGACTCAGGTCGAGGGACTGTTTCAATCGCAGGGGGTCCTCCGTTTTTTTTACCGAAGTAAGAGACTGTGTGACGTAATCAACATATACTAAGCTAGATTCGATTATCGCGTAGGGAGAACATACCATCGTGTGAGATGAGCTGTTGGAGAGACTAGACGTAGACTCGTCTTCTTTTATTTCCTCAATCTGGACAGTATATTACAACACCAAAAATAATTAGTTGAATTGAAGGCAAGATAACTTTATAGTATCCAATCAACATTATTGTAGAGACCAATGAGAAAGTATTTAGGTAAAATTGTCCAAAATGTGATCACGGGCACATACATGTATGATTGTCTCAATCCAAAAAGACTGAATTGCTGGTTCGGTCACCATCAAGGATTAAAGATGTATCTCTAATTTTAGGTACAGTTCTGTCAGAGGTATACTTCCTAACCGAGGCCTTTCCCATTTAGCAGACGAATGAACTGAATCGTATCCAGAAAACATATTTGTGTTCAATAATATGCTGCTTACCATCTTGTTTGAATGTACCACGTTGTTTATATACAACAGATTTGTCCACCAGGTGGTAGCACAGTTTGAGTCAAAATCTTCCCGCCATATTGGTCCATAGCCCAGGTACGGTAACACGCAGTAGTAAACCATCAGGACCAGCATATAGGCCGGCGTCAACCTCAAAGATAAATGGAATGTAGCAGGGTCTATGCAGGGTCGGAATATATATATGAATGAACAACAATACATTTCTTCGAACGTAAATGTGGTCTACATTTCAATATTCATAATGACAGTTTTACCATCTTATTGGGGAGTACAGTACATTAATCTGATATGCCGTAGATGTATTATTCATCAACATCAACATCGTTGTCGACGTCGTTATCGTCTTATGGGTATTGCATATAAACGAAGGGTGGCGATTGGTCAAGAAGTAATTGA
>JAOXYC010193465.1:0-12060 GCA_028565715.1 Phoronis pallida
CTGGTGATTGAGAAGCAAAAAATTGTTTTTATACAACTATTACCATGGTAACCTTTAAACAATTTTTAGCAAGTTACTAAACCAGTGGGAAAGTCAAGGTATCTTGGAAGATTGGAGACAGAATGAACGATTTTGAACATAACAAATCCATGAAGACTCAAATCCCTGATTTTAAAGTTTGAATAAAAAAAGCTAGGTTTTTACTAGTTTCACTTTGAGATCTAACAAATTTAATCCAATTATCACAACAATATACGTACTCAATGTTTCTACAGACAGCCCTAAAATAAGTCAAGCATTTTCATTGTACCCCTTATACATCACTTGACTTGAGGACACAAAACAGATCCCTTTTTCTAAGAAATTTTCATCAATGTCAGCTGAGTGATATGCTTTACAATATAATGCGTTTTCTTCTATTGTTTCAAATTTAATGCTTTGTACATGTTTAGTATTATTCTATAAACCTGATTGCAACTTGACAAAATGTTTGGTCAAAGTATAAAAATCACTTTATCATTTGAAAATTCCAGAAAAAGTACTAAATTTCTTATTTTAAATCATCTTTACAACATAGACAGCTCATGTAAAAATAATTGATTTTCTGTAGTTGCAAATCTGTGGAACAAAGTTTCATCTCAAAACAATTATTGATTTATAATCTGACATTGTATACAAATTTACAAAACACGCATTATCTCAGTTCAGCTAGTACTAGTTGTAAATTAGAATTGAATCATTTTATAATTTCCTCGCCGACTCGCCGTACAATAGCTCATCTTTGAATTATTCAGGATAAAGCTACGTTACACCACTGCGAATGTCTTAAGTATTAAATTCCTCACTCTGAGAATGGCTAATCTCTCGTCCAACGTTCAATGAACTTTAACCTGTGGAAAAACTTGAAAAATGGCTGTCCCATTAATCACGTCTTCTTAATAATTTATACCAATTGTTGTAGTTGATATGCAACTTACACGAGAGCGACTAACTAAATGTTGCTCCTGTATCAAGACACCCTTAGATAATAACTGTTTTCATGGTAAAAAGACTCCTCACATCCTTGCTTTGAAAACAAACTGTGTTATTTGGACCTTGGAACTTTCACCAGCAAATACCCAAACACATAGGTCTACGGTGAGAGTCCAAAGCTGTTTCATAACACAAGAAAATGAAGCTATTTCAATCACCCAAGCTTGACCAGAAAAGGCAACAAATCCATAAGCACTACATGATTATTTCTTGGGTAAAGAAGTTTAGAGAACAAGAGATCTCGCCAGAAAAGCTTACTTATTGGAGAGCAGTACAGTACGTGAGTACGACCTTGTCAAAATGACAGCTTCCAATGTATCTAAAGTAGTGAACTTTAGAACTTTGACCTAGATTTAAGTGGGGATCAGCTGGTAACAAGATGATTAGAGGTCTGACTTAAGTTTGTATACAGATTCATTTATTAAATGTCAGTAATTATCAAATAGGTCAAAATGGAGGTTCAAAAGTAAAGTTACTTCGAAAGAACAGCGCTCATGTTCATCCTCATGTTAGTGAAAGTACATATGACATTTGTTACATAATAATACAGACCATCAGTGAAAAAAAGGGAGATTGAGAAGCAATTGCGAAGTGGTATTCTTTACCTACTAGAGAGTCAATTTTGGGAGAACAAAACTCTATGGTAAAGCACTAAGAATGATTCGTGCAACTTTTAACCAATCTTGACTTAAAATTGAAATCAAACAAGGGGTCCTTGTCTCTCCCGCAGCCCGGCTCAACCGCTGTTCTGTTCTAACAGTGCGATAAGCAAGTCTCGTTGATGACGTCACTCCGCTTAAACTCAATTGTAACTTGATCTCTACTTTCGGTAAAAATACCGGAAGACCCCCTGCGATTGATACAGTCCCTCGACCCGAGTCGAAGGGGCAGCACAGAGCAGTTCAGCTCTAAAGGGGTTGCTGAGGGTTGGTATTTTCTCACTGGATTTTTGTTTTCCATGGCCTGGGAAAATAACATTTTTTAAAACAACAACTGCATTCAAAGCTAGACTTGCACAACGACTTCGAAATCTGCATTTCATTGGAATTTTTTGTCTTTAATCTCAAGGGATATAAATCAAGATTTTAAGTGCAAATTTCAAGAATATGAAATTTTTCAAATTCCTAATCAAAACAACTTACATCTCATCTCAGATGAATAAAATCAACCCATGATAAAAATAACATCAAAATACAGATTAAAAAAATGCACCTAACGACCCCCTCCGTGATGTCATCATGATCAAGCACTGAACTGAACAAACAGGTTATGCAGAGGTAATGTTGATATTATGTCATTATTTTAGGGACTTTTTGTGGAGTTTAAACTTTGTATTGTAAATCTTAGATAACGTGGGGTGAATAGCGACCTCTTGTTTTAGTGGCATACTTGGCACAGTGTCCTCAACATGAACTTGATTTATACCCTAGTCATGACCTGGACTACTCTTAACCTGGTTTCAGTGAAAAATTAACATTCGTGTTCATAACACATTTGATTTTGATTGAATATAAAGTCAACCCAACTAAATTGTGTAATAATGATCCATAATAATAATAAATTGTGGTACCGTTTATTTTCAACATGCAGTCTTGAAGTTGTGTATAAAGTCGAAAATTGATGAAACTTAACTGAGGAAGTCAGTGTGCAATCTCTGGATGTCTTGGGTAAGACTCACTGGGCCGAACAACCAGGATGCCATCAGGGTAACACAACTGAATTTTCCACCACGTTTTCACCGATGGTTGCGAAAGTGAAACTCCGGCTTGAAGGCTAGACAATTAGACGACATCAAATTCTGAATTTTTCTTCTTTAGAATAAATTTTTATACTTGAAAAGACAGGGACTGGGAATCAAACCGACAACTCCTATTTGCTGACATGTGCTCTAGATAATACCCCTCATTCATTTTTCCCGCGAAAGTTATTTATATGATACCAGTTGGTTTATTTTAGTTAATTACTTGTCATTCGCCTCTTCACCGATGATGGAATAAGTCTTTCCGAAACGTTTGTCCGTTGTATATAGTTTTGTGTTTGTATATATTTCTTCAATATGGATATATTTACGAAATCATGCGTCTTGCTTTTTCTGCTACCAATACCTTGAGACTGATATGCACTTGATATGAAAGTAACCGCTATTTATTACACGTACCCCTTGCAATACGCAGCACACGCATCACACGTATGATTGTGGGATTGATAGGGATGACATCTGTATCCATCTCCTCTAGTATTATTCCTACTATGGATAATACTACTATCAACATGTCTAGCTGGTTCCATCTGAAAGTATAAAAACAAGTTGGGAAAGTGATTTTAGGTACGAACCATTCTCCACATCTCAATAATTCTAAAATATAAACCTCATGGATGAAAATAATTTTTTGCATTTTTTTTTATTTGAATAAAATATAAAGAAATCCGATAACTAAAGATGAAAGTGCTGATCCTCTTGATGGATACATCTGTAAAATGAAGTAAATTTGAGTAAAAGAAATACAGAATAAAGCACAATGCCGTAATTCCAATTAAAGAATTTTAAAAAGGTTGAAACTGGTTTTTGTTTCTTTTCTTAGCGTCTTATAAAACTTACCCAGTTACAAAATTTGTTTGAATGTTTTATCACAATTAAACAGTCATAAGCAAAAAAAGGACATAAAATGTTTTCTCTTAAAATTTTACTGAAAGGAAGCAGCTGAAATGTCATAATTTATGTGACTAGTAATTGTAAAGCCTCAGAAAATATTTTAGTGGAAAAGCAATAATATTAAAACTTACCTTTCTCTGAAATATGGTACTACACCTAGTGCAATATTTTTCAAAAAGGCTTCAATGATGAAGACTGATGTGAAGAAATAATTGAAGATCTTGAGCGCATACTCCAGTTTCTGTAAAAAAACAAAAAACACCAATATTTCATCTGTGCAAATTTAACATCAGTGATATTCGACAACTTCTCCCAAAGAAACTGTACTCATTTTCAGAGGATCATTAATCAAGAGTAGGGGAAATTGGGAAATTCTTGTCCCACTCTGGATTCTTGATAAACAAGAAAAAATCAATTTAACAACACTTTTTACAGAAAGAATTAAATCAATTGGAATTTTCCAAAATTGACAAACATCATCATTCTAGATTATGAAAAATCATGTACCATAACTAAGACTCAATATACGGTATATTGGGTCCTAGACCATAATCAATAAAAACAAAACAAAGAAGACAAAGAATACATAAATGTATGCTTTCACTGGCCGAAAGCGATACACTTTTCCATCTCTACGAATGGATGCCTTAAAACCAGAGACCGTAAATATAGAGACTTTCCACTCTACAATGTTGCTGTGTAAAAAAGCGTGCGCGTGAGTTTTGCTTACAGCAGACGGGGCGCTACTAGTGGTACCTATTGGATGTTGAGTAATTTCTTAGCCATAAGCAGAAAACACAGGGGGATCGGACAACTTTGAGTTGCGATAACTTCCGAAATAATTGACGAAATATTGCTGTAATGGCAATTATTTGCTAAGTCAAGTACAAAGATAAGTTAAATCGACAAATATAATTGAACAGACAAAAATAAAAAATCGATGGGTGCAAAAATCATGAGACTTGGGCGTCTTGTCAATTATAAGGTCTTTGTTAAAACCACATGGACTAAATACCACCGGCATTTTGTAGAATTCAAGCGCCATGGTGATGACATTGAGCCCGATGATGAATGCGTGTTTTAACTTGAACTAGCATGTGGTCATCTATTGGCGACTAAGAACATAACACTTACCGCTGGCATTTCGTAGAACTCCAGCGCCATGGTGATGACATTGAGCCCGATGATGAATGCAATGACTAGATCAAAATATTTGTTCATACAAATCTTGTGAAGCATGAGTCGATACTTGGAGTACTTGGTGTAGTAAGGGAGTTCTTTGTTTTCTGAAATAGTGACTTGAATAATATGACTGTAATCTGTAAGGAGTGATTTGAGAGCTTTGCATCCGATGAGAAGTCAAACCTACGCTAAGTGTAGGTTGTATCGGACACAAATCACCCATTTATATATTTTTTGAATTTTTTTTACTCAATTGCAAGTTATATGTGTGTAAGTGGGCAAAATCTTGTCATTTAAACAAGTCCTGTTGAAAATCACGTTCTATTTTGTTTTAATCAACTTTGTTGATAAACGTTCAATGATGCAAGTTATGTTCAACAAAGAACTCAACAAAATATCTACTAGTTAATTTCCTTTTTGACGGCAGACCTGGACCAAAGCAGAGAGACAGTAACTTTGAGCAAAAAAACATCAAAACTTTGAGAGAGAACAGCTTGTAAAGAATTTTCTAAATTGTTGTACTGCAGATTTATCTGACACAGGCTTTTAAGCCTGTGTCCTTTTAAGGGATGCAAAACACAGAATACAATTTCCGGGCTAGGTATGATAAAGTTTCAAAAGTGTTTAGAAATCAGTTAAAACTGATTTCTAAACACTTTTGAATCACATTTTTGTCAAGCAACAAATGTGTTTGAATATGTTCTGAAATGTGTGATTTTTGATACTAGGCAATAGAATTGTAACTATCCTCAATATGCCATTGAAGGATAAATTCAATCTGCATATTAAAAAAAACATTTAAATCTAAACATTGGTGAGGACCGTAAAATCTATTGGTGAGGATACATTTAACACATGTGACTAAGCGACATACAGAGATTCTTCTATTGACTGCGAGAGATTGTAAAACTATTGAGACTAAGCTAAGCTAAAAACAAACACAACACACTAACCACTAAGTGGCCTACTTAATTCTTGCTCAGCGAACTTTCTCGCCCTTTTCGCTGCTCTCAATAGACGTTCTTCTTCTTCTTGATCTTTACGACACTTATGAAAGTTTTCCACAACCACGCCCACAAACATGTTGAGAACGAAGAAACTGACCAATAGCAGGAAAGATATGAAATATAACATCCGCCATTCATTGTAGTTCTCAATAGGCTGAAAGAAAAGTGTTGAGTTATTATAATTATAAAAGTTGCACATCTTTAATAAAAGCAAAATTTGACTTTTACTCAGATTCTGCTTTTATTTAACTGTGCTTAACAATTAAAATTGTTCAATTAAAAATTATAAACTTCTTACCTGCAGTTTTAAAAAAATTGAAAAGAGAAAAATGTCACATTTTAAAGTAGGCATGTTTGGTCAAAAAACAAGTCTGACTGTTTTCGGGCAAATTTTCCAGAAAGCTTTGTGAAAGTGGCCAAAAACAAACTTCCTTTTTTAATGTTACACATGATGCTGTAAATATTAAAAATAATTTTTTATAAGTGTGTCTCTAATTGTTGAAATGTTCCTTTTTTAAGGAACACAGGGCCTAGGACCATCGTGACCATGCATCTTTTGGACTTTTGATTGTACTAGGTGAATCAACTAAATGATTCATTTTTCTAACAAACCTGTTGATCAATGCCCACAGCATCTAGACCAGTATACATGATGTTAACCCAGCCATCTCTCGTAGATAACACAAATAATGCCATTAACGCCTGTAATAAATAAAATACATTAAAATTCACTCTGAACCTGGAGTAAAAATAAAAAATCCGAGCATAAGAATCTGAAGCTCTAAATGTGAAAAATAGAGTATGCTAAAATAATTGCAAAACAAATTTTTGAGTATTTAATTCAAATGTTCATGAAAACAACAAAATTAATTAATGTAGTCGTAACCTTTGATAAGAGCCAGGCGGATTAGCTTAGTTGGTAGTGCTTCGGACTCATAATCGAAAGGTTGTGGGTTCGGATCCCGCCATGGGCAGTCCGTTGTGTCCATGAACAAGGCACTTTACTGGCCTTGCTCCAGTCTACTCAGCTGGGAATGAGTAGGCCTACTGGCTACAGTAGGTAAGTAACTTGCAATAGACTAGTGTCCTGTCAAGGAAAAGTTGCCCAACTCTCATCTGCTCATGCTAAAGAAACCGGGATAGAATCTGGCCCTATGTGCCATCAGGCACGAATAAGGATTTACTTTTGACAACCTTCTATAAGGCTTTACATGGACGTTGAGAAAATTACTTTTTGGACACCCTGTATGGTTCAGACTATGAAAAACATCATTACCATTGACCTTTCTCAACTGATAACTTACCTGGCCTAAGTCATCAAAGTTATATTTCTGATTGATCCATTTGAATCCGTGGTCAATACAGTCAGTTTTGTTGTGAATGCCAGTCACATTATTTGCATTGCAGTAAAAAAGCATTCCTTTGAAGAGCTGGAAATAACACAGAATATCATTCAGTAATGAAAATGTTTAGGCAATAAAATTTTGAGAAAAGAAAAACAAGGAACTAAATTTGGTATCACATTCTATGTTGCAGGCACATTAAAAGACCAACAAAAAACTCACTTTAAAAACAAATTAACCTATTTTTATGTAGAAACGTTTTACAGATTAACTAAATCATTTCTGATTTTCCATTAAAGTACCCAACATGATCGAATAGTTACTTCACAGTGTAAATTTCTTATATATTGTTTTTAATCAAACTTTTCGGTTGCGTAAACTATGTATTTCTATCAAAACTAAACTCACCTGAACTCCAAGTATGCCAAAAATAATAAAAAATGTACAACAAATCAACACAATATTTCCAATGGGTCGTAGCGATGATAACAGTGTCTCAACAACTAACTTCAGTCCGGGAGCACGATTTATCAACCTCAGTGGTCGAAGAGTTCTTAGAAGACGGAGCACACGTAGAATGCCAAATATCCGAGGACTATTTGCTGCAGTGAAGGATACTAGTAGATCAGTGACAGATATAATCACGAGGAAACAGTCCATGATGTTCCAGCCACTTTTCATGTACGCATGTTTCCCGACAAAGAAACCTTTTGCAATTATCTGAAATAGAAAATGTTTTGATGCAAATATTTATCATTGAACTTTCTATAACTGTATTCTCCTAATAAGAGCCAAAAGTTAAGGGGGAGAATACCCATAGGCGAGCCCTTTTTTGTGGTTTTCACTTCATTTTTCTAATACTTGCAAAGTTTTGCATGAAACCTCAATAATTACTTTTAAGTTTTTAAAAAACTACTCAATTTTTAGGATGAAAGCATGCATGTTGACGTTCATTAAGGTGTCAAAGAGGGGCAAATATGTATGTTTGATTTAATGTTATTGTAAAGCGCCTTGTTTTTAATGGCGCTATATAAATAGCAATTAATAAATAAATTTAAAAAATAAAGAAATATAAGTAAAATTGTCTTATTCAAAATTTCAAAAAAATTAAATAATGTTACTTCCCAAATATACTCAATCTCACTATTTTCACATCTTACCTTGACAGACATTTCCGAGAAGAAGAGTACGGTGAATATATAGTTACTGTATGTGAGGAACTGTCTCTCTATACTGCCTGGTGGTATTGATGGTCGTTCCATGGCTAGAGTGATACAGTTCAGCGCTATCACAAACAGAATGGAGTAGTCAAACTCTTGCTTCGACACAAGATGATGACACAGCTTTCTCAGTCTGTAATATAAAGTAACAAATGAATGTAAAGTTGTTGTTTTTTCAGATAAGAGAGTTGTTGAAAATAAGTACGAAAAAAATTTGCATTTAGATGTGGGAATCGAACCCATGGTAGCTTATAGACTAGGTGAGTGCTCTACTAACTAAGCTTTTGAAACAAACATGACGGGAACAGCAAATTAATCGATTTTATTTCCAACCTCCGTTTCTCTATAACTAACTGTGTCACAGCAGTGATCTTTAGTCCTACGATCCTATTTTATTTATATTATTTATAAAACCTCTTAAAAAGAGAGAAAAATATATTAACCATAATTAATATCAATATTTAAAAACAGAGAAATTCAGAACTGAACTGGGAATCGAACCCAGGTCTCCCTGATAGCCGGTCAGATACTGTACCACCTGAGTTAACCAGCTCCTACTATTTACTGTGCCAGTATATTAATTACCCAATGATTGGTGCTGTGACCCTTTCACACAAGGATTTTGTTTGCTTTGAAAAAATTGATAACTTATAATTCTATGAAAAGAAATGCCGGCAGGATAACTTACTGATTGTGTGTTGAGAAAATATAGAGTGAGTACTCATGACGCGTCTTGAAACAACCTTTAGCCTCTGGAAAGCATCTAAAACATGCCCATGACTGAAAAAAAATGTATGATATAAATAATTTTTTTTTTCAAAACGCAACTCAATAAACCGTGATAATTTCCTTTATTATGGCATTATTGTTTCTGATGAAAAATATTGTGCACGGTCTCCAGGTTTGACATGGTAGAAGTATTTCACTAGCTTAGAGGCTAACTATGTTTTTTGATGATTTTGATGCCACTTCATTTAATAGGTAGAAGGTTCCAAACGTAGTGTCCAAGCCAGAGAATGATAGGTTATTTGGCTTGGGTTTGAATATGATGTGAGGTTATTCGATTGAAACTTGAACCCGATGAAGTATTTTAATGAGGCTTCAGCCGAGTTAAAATACTTCATCCGAATAACCTCACCTCATATTTAAACACTGCAAAATAACCTATTTATACTAACTATGCACCAAATAAGTTGCCTTTTTCTGATTTGTGACACACTTTTTGAAAAATAACATGAATGTAATAATGCATTTACGTCATCTCTCAATATGGGCTCACGGATCGTGCACACGCGACCGTATTCAGCAGCATATTCAATGATTTATTGTGCAACATTGGTGGTATAAATACTTTTATTGTAATCCCCTGATAAAGTTTGGTCACTTACCGTTTCATCAATAGCATCAGGGTCAATTCCATCCTCTGTGAAATCACTCGTCATGGAAGTTCTTCCATCGGACTCATTGTCGCCATTCAAATTGTTCACCTTATAATCACTGCCACCGCAGCTCCATCTAGCGGCAGGTGTATTCAACGAGTTCTGTCGACTAAGATTATTTGAGAGTGCCTTTGGTCCTCCATTCAGAGAATTTTGACGACTATTGGAAAAAGAGTTTTTACGACTGTTTAAAGAGTTCTGTCTGCTTAGATCATTTTCACCATTGATGGCGTTTTGACGGCTAAGTCCGGTGCGACCTTGAAGGCTGTTTTGTGGACTGAGTGTTCTCTGATTATTCAGTGGTATTGCCTGGCCATTGCAGTCACTGAAAACAAAAGCTTTATATTATGAAATAGTAGTTAATACAAGCTGTATTATGTCTATTTAGTAAAGAATGTAATTATAAAAATCAATTTAATTTTCTGAATATTGCTACCAACTTTAATCTTTTTGTTTAGTTTTAGTAGTCATGGTCATGTTTTTCATGCACTCTATCAAACAATGAAATAGTGAGTGAGCTAGCCAAACGTTCAATTTATTTACTTTTCCACAACTAGGTATTTCCTAAAATTAAGAACCGTACGAACATTTATTTATTTTTTGATTCCAAAACTCAGAGATTCTTTGAAACGGTCCGACATTTTGTAAACAATCAAAATTATGTTCATTTGTCCAATCAGTGTTTAATTCTCCAATCAAACATAATACTTTGAGAACTTTCTCTCATAACTCAATTATCGAGCTGGATAAGATAGAGGACTTAGTCCTAATTCCAGAAAAATTGGTATTATGGTATTAAAAATTTGAGAAAACATTTCCCACTTTCATTTGTAATAAGCCAATTTTTCTCAATTTCGGCAGAGTTCAACGTTCATTATTTTTTATCGAACCACAAGACATAACTGGGTCGAAGTCGTGTCGCAAGACATGTGTTACCTATTTCAATGCCTAAATACAAAACGCATGTTTACCTAGAGCAAAAACATAAATGCATGCACTAACCTAAACGATGTGTGTATGACATCATATGAGTTGCTGCCTCTCGTGAAACATTCAATTACCTAAACTACAACACAAAAATCATGCAAAATAATATTATGAGTAATATAAATCATAAATACGCCACAACACTAAACTAAAAACTCAATGATGGTTTGTCACAAATTGTTCACTTAAAACCATTAAGAAAATCAAAAAATTACAGAAAATCATAAATTTTCACAAAAAATAAGAAAGGCGGGGGACTATCAAATGCTAAACATGCTCAACCATGCAGGGGACCAAAACATCAACAAAATTTTATTTTACCTGAACAAATATGTGACACAAGATCTGCAGAAATGGGATGCAATAAAATGAATAATGTATTAAATATCTTAAAGACAAAATTAGAATCATCAGCATTCTGCATATAAGAGAAATTTTTGAGGTGCAGTAATAAAACAAAAAATCCTGAATAACTTCATCCGAGTGCCATATCAAATTGTATCATAAAAAAATATTTTTCTTTTTAATATCAAACAATGACTGCTATTCAATAATACGATGAAGCAATTGATGCAATAAATTGTAGCCAAGCACCATGCAGCATGAAAAACAAATCCATAAAATTTGCATCTACAGTGAGATTAATACAATCATAACTTAATTTGTGATCTCAATCAAATATTCAAATGTCAAGATGTTACAAATGTGATCAGTTTGCATGCCCTTATGTTGTTAAGCTGAGGTCACATAGTCATCCTCATCTGGAACAATTTGTCACCAGTGTTAACTTGATAATACTGCTGTCACACTGGCACATTGTCTGCAAAGTGTGTAGTGTCATTGCCATTGCTACTGTTCAATTCACCTCAAAAGTGTTTTAAAAACATTTTTTTTCATTAGAATATTTTTGTTCCAATGTCAATTTGTTCCATAATAAGAAACTGTGACCATAGTTTAAAAAAGTACACACTCTACTGTAAACAAAAAAGCCTAACACTTTCAAATGTCCAAAACAACTCTTCAATACACTAAAATGCCTTTGTATGACAATTTTTAAATTGTCATAAAAAGGCATTTTAGTGCATTGAAAAGTTGTTTTGGACATTTGAATGTTTTATGCTTTTTTGGAAAGCTCATGGAATATTCCAACAAGAGCCTTTTGAGATTATGAAATGGCAAATTTAGTGCATTGAAGAG
>JAOXYC010193576.1:0-12056 GCA_028565715.1 Phoronis pallida
TACAGTTGATCTCAGTTATCTAGTCACCCTCCAAGATATTTCATCAAGTCGCATAGGCCGCCTAATATAGAGATTTCTTGAAGATTATTCGTTCATGTGAATGTTAGGATGCAATGTGTCACAAAAATTCCAATGTAATTGACCTCATTCAAAAGTTGATAATTTCACATTTGTAAGTAGCGATGTTCACCTTTAACTGATAATGCTAAATTATCACTTTGCAGTACGAACAAAGGGCTGCATGTTATGAAAGTCTGAAGCAATCAAAAAGCAAGAATAAGCAAACCTACCACAAGTTTAGGTCTATCGTCTTCAGATACGCCATCTATTAGTTGATTGTCATAGAACAAGTGATTAGCTATAGCACTGATCTGAGGGTGACATCTATACTGTGTACGTAACAGTATGGGGGAGTGACCCTGGAAAAATATGGAAGACAAGGTTCCTAATAGTTCAAACATGTCAGTATTTAAGTTTTTATATTATGATTTTAAATTTTCATTTCAAAAGTGTTAAATTTATTATTTTCATCATAACTTGAATAAAATGGGGACAGCATTTACTGGAAATATAACTTTATAAACAACTCTAGTCACTTAGATTTTTAAAAACACAATTAATTTCAGTTGTCTATGAAAGGGAAATTGAATAAAATTGGTGCCAAAATTGAAATGAGACATTACCATCAGTATCATTCTGTCAAACATTGTCTGCTCCAGTCCACAGTCCGTGCCTGGCTCTGACCCCTGAATGGTGGGGTCAAGCTGCCTGGGGTCCCCGACCAGCACAAGATTGCCACATTCAGCTGTAGTTATGGGGAGAAGTGACGCTGACTCTGTCATCTGACTACACTCATCTAGTAATACTGTCTAAAGAAGAAGAAAACATCAATTAAACATGAAAGAAAGGGAAAAATAAGACTATAGACATTTACTCCTGCTAAATGATTAACAGTAAGGTAATAACATGTGATAAAGCTTTTTTATCGACAAAATTTCAAACAAATATTTGACAAATAAAACCCAGACTTTTGTTTTTATCTTACTGAGAATTTGATTCCTTTCATACAGGCAAAGCTGCAGGCTGCACATGTCACTCCAACTACTCTGACACAGCCAAGTTTCTGAAAAGTAAAAATCAAGGTTAGGTAATATCTTGAGGGATAAACATGTGAAAATACCTTGAATTGAATAGACCGTCTCCTGTTAATGATTCTTAGTGGCCAGATTTTGCACTGTTAAGGTAGCATTGATTGATAGGATTAGAGATTATCTTCTATTAGTAATATGTTGAGATTTCTGTACCAGGATTTCAACGATTTTAATAACTTTATGGTTATTAAGCATACTTGTCTGTTTTCACCCAGTCTGTGTTTCTCTATGGTCTTTCTTATATACCTGAAACACAAGATTGTTGTCAGACAAGATATCAACAAGTCAGACAAAAAACAGAAATTTTGTGCAAGTCTTCACATGACAATCGACATGATTTTCAAAGCACTAGCTTGGTATCTTCTGGCACTTCATACATTTAATATAATTCTAGTATGAGTTCATTTTCTTTTTATATACATTCACAAGAACTACGTTTGGAAGGTTATCTTTCATTCTGGTCAATTACTTTTTAAAAACCCGCTTCATGTAACTTTACCACAAAGAAGACTACTCTTTCAAAAATATTTTGTAAGTTACATAACAACATACATCTTTTCAGAGGGCGTCACATCAGTTTTCATCATAGACTGCAGTTCCTTCAGTTCTTGATTTTCACTCCCAAATGCATGCACACTGCAAAGATATTATCAATCGTGAGAATCTTTTGTGACTCAGCAATATAAATTTTCTTCCTTTAAAATTACATTATCCTCAATCATTAAAGACATGTTCTGATAAGAAACTGTACAGTATATCTCAATATTTTCACGACATTGGTGATATTTCATTTAGTCAGAGATGTCAGGCAAGAGTAGAGATTCTGCTCATGAAAACATAATTTAATTCAAAAGGAGATAACTTATATTGCGAATTTGTGACATGTGTCTTTAATGGGATCATATGTTGAAAGTTAAAAACTAAAACAAACAAATATCATGACTTGTTACCTGTAAGGGAGAACTGGTTTTGCAATTTTCCGTACACTCCCCACTCGTACAAAGCCATCAAATCCAAGTTCCAGTAAGCTTTAAAACAAAAACAAACAAACAAATCATAAATCAATAGTTTATATCATATTCTTGAAGTTCCATACAAAGTGAAATGGCATTCTCACATGAACGCAAACGCTCATCATAAAAGCTTTATCCACGGGATATAATAAACAACAATTCAATGAGATGGTGGATTTTAGAGATGCCTGTATGAAAATTAAATATATTCTGACAGTGTGAATTTTTTGCAAGACGAGAAAAAAACAACTAAAGATAGTTTAATGCATAACTTTCATAGACAATATTTTTTCTATTAACTACATGGTCGTAGTATTCTCACCATTGCAGTATTCTATCCACTGCTACATTAGTTGTAGATGAAATAAGAATCTTCCTATCTTCGCCTTGTGGGTTATTCTGCTTCTCCAGTTCAAAGATTTCAGCCAAGAAGAGGACTAACACAGAGAGTAGATAACTCTTGCCTGCTCCAAACACACCTTTAAGAACAAAATGTCACTTGAATTCTAACAGATCCCTGTATTACTAAAATTGAATTCTCACAGGCAAATCGCCAATGTAAACATTAGAATTATGTAATGTTGTCTTTTTGTTATCATTTGATTCTTTATCTTATACAAAAAAAAATATATTCAAAACATTTCTATTGGTCACCTGATTTGAAAATACCTTGTCTTAAGACTAGCTATTCCAAAAAGACTGTTTCACCCTAAATCTTGTTTAATGAACTTTTTTTTAACCAAGGAAATCAGTCAATTCGTATAAATAAAAAAATATGTGCAAACACTCCAAATAGAAAATGGTTGATTTAACATTATTTGTCTTTTCACACATGTTCCTTGAAAAAAATAAGTGAACAAATGTTCCTAAACTTGAATGATATCTTGGACAATTAAAAATGCAGAATCATATTTACCATGTATGAGTGTTATTGCGGAAGCCCCCTTGTTGACTAGATTGATGGCTACTGTTCTCACAGCCTCTGATTGGTCAAGATTTAGATGGAATTTGGAGATGTAATCTTCAGCCATCTCCTCCTGAATAATGATGAAAAAATATAGTATGTGTGATGCTCAAGAGAGCACAAAATCAAAAGACTAATTAATGAAATAAATTATTTACCGTTTGGACCAATTTTTGAATGAAATGAACCATCCTACAGAATTTAAGTTGAGTCAGAAAAGTTTCAATCAAACTGTAGCAATTAAAGAAAAACACTATTCCGATGAACTAGCAAAAAAAAATTTTTATTTACAGAAAAGGACTAAAAAGTATGGTTAGTGTCTTTGATACCCTCAATATAATATTTCTAGTAAAAAGGAAGAGAAATAATTGAGATTGAAGAGCTGGTTTACCACAATCTGTGCTGGAGTGTGTAAGACAGATGAACCAGTGCTTGACTGTGGGTTGATGAATCTGCTGTTCACTCGCCGTGATGTGGGGTTCCTGTCAAAAGGATAAAGAATGGTTTCAGTAAAAAGAAAAAGATAAAAAAATATTTTGTCTTCAAATAAAAATGTTTGCTTTCCAAGCTGTAGTTTTACAATACAGCAAATATTGAAACCGAAACGAATACATCAATGTTTTTTCAAAGACATATTGAACATTTTTAATTAATCCCATAATTTCTTCAAGTATATTGTAGAGTCTGGGATATCGTAAGGCTGAGTTTTTTCTGTCTTGGACAGATTCGCAAATGAATATGTATGAGTTCTTATCTTGAAAGATGTACTGGATATGACTCTTAACACTTTGATAGCGAATTACATACATGTGACATCACATGATACTTTACCTGGATAAAAGGTGTGGTAATACAGGTAATGATTGAGGTGAGAGTTCTTGTAGATTAGATAAACATGTCAACTCTGAACTGGTGTTGCCTATATGGATAGCATGGCATATACCTGTAGAAAGAATAATTAAATAAAGATATTGATACAGTAGTGTATTCAAACTGCCTTTCAGAAATTTTAGCAGAATAACGACACAACAAAAGTTCATGTAGACGAAAACAAAAATATGTATTAACTAAATTTTTTTGTCAGAATGGATGACATGGTTCATATACCAAAATCCATGATTTTACACAAAAAACTTGGGCTTGAGACCCGTTTCCAAATCTAAGAGCATTTCTGTTCTATTTTTTAGAGAGAATGTTTTATCAAAAGGTAATTTTCAACACAAACTAGTTTAAAAGTTAATTGATTAGTTTTGTTCTCTAAAACTGGGAATATCATTCACTGAGAATTTCAATATAAAAAAACGCTTTGACAACCCTTACTGTTATCAGGCCAGTTAGATGGTGAGTAGCCTGCCATGGGTTCAATCTGTACTTCACAGTCAGCATTAGGACCATAGTATGAACTCCGAGCGACAAATGTCTTCCCCGTGTCAAATGTCAGCTCTGATGAAACAATCCACAGATCATCTAAAATAAATCCACAATCTAAATCAAAATAATAAAAACATTATCACATTCTTAACAAGCACTCCACATTCAAATTCTGTTCTGCAAAAAGCATAAATTAAGAAATAACAACATTAGCACTTCCTGCCTAAAGGAGGCCAAAGCAGACACTATTCAGCCTGGCCTAGACTGAACTGAACCTGTTGAAAACAAGAGACTGAAACTGTCGAGGGAGATCTTCAGTTCTTTTTTGCCAAACATGGCAACCTAGTTCAAGTGAGCCCGGCATTGGAGTGACGTCACCAACATGCGTTAGCTATACCCGAATCTTGTAGAGGGAGGCTGTGGGAGAGACTAAGCCAGGCCATAACCCGAGTTTCTTGCCTTATACAGGGTAGTCATTCCACCAACGGTTCAATCCAAAAACAAAGCCTTTACTGAATTTTTTTGTCAAAAAGCAAAGTTTAACCATCATTGATTTTTTTACCTTTTGAATATGCTGATGATGATTCCTTTCTTGACAACTTCAAATACATAGACTTCTTCACAGAACTCATATCTTGATATTTGTACGCCATTGATTTTTTCGATGTCCATTTTGAATCATAGGCCTTCCTTAGTAGTTTACATTGACAATATGCGTTGACACCTTGACCTTTGAGATACGTAGCGATACTACCACTGTCTGTCAACTCAAGGCTGGATCTTCCTGCACTGGGGTCTGTTGAAGTTTTAACTTGATCAAGCCATTTGAAAAACTGTAATTAATAGTAATTATGTTTAAGATTAGAGAATGATTTAATAAAATTGAAACTCTCTTGTGTTTCAATTATTATTATAATGCCCAGTGCTTATATAGTGCTTTTTTAATCAAAGTGCTTTATAATTCCCAGGCTGTTCACTCAAGTACCAAGGTTTATTCAGCAAATAAAATAATAAATATGCCAAAATGCACAGCAAAGTTGAAAAGTAATGCAAAAAATGTAATTAGATAATAAATCAAAAGTTTGATGTTCCCAACACCAACATCAAAATTGGTACTAACCTTACACTGTTGTTGACGGGGTTCCCCACAGGCGTAGAAATACCTGTCTTTATTAACTCCTTCCTTCTTAACCTGGACGATCTTAGACGGGAGACTATGCTGACAGAGGGGGTTAGTGTTCTGTATGGAAGAGCTGGATCCAGCGGTGAACTTAGATGTGTTGATCTTGTCAAGTGCCGTGTGCAGTTGTTTGGAAATATCAAATAGGATGATATTTAGATGTTCTGTAATTAAATAGAAAATGATTTCCAAAACGAAGTTTCCTCAAAACCACAAATCTCGACAATGCCTTTGTAAACACAACTGGGCAAAGCAATATTTTTTGATATATTAACATAATAAATAATTCAGAGGCATAACTTTGATAAAAAGTATTTAGATATCTGTTTGGCAATATATGATAGAAACTCACAAGAACAAATCATAAACATTGACAAACACAATAACTTACCTATCAACACAGCAGTTAGACACTGCTTGTAGTCCTGATAACTATTAAACTCTGCAGGAATAGTCTGTAGTCGTAGAGGAGTTGGCTGATTCATGACTTGACATTTGGGTGGGAATTGTAGATCACTAACACCTCCAGACTAAACACATTTAAAACATATTATATATTTAAGTGTTTTGTATGCAATGTGAGTCTGAAAGTAGACACTATTATGGTTCAGATTCCGCCCTGGGCAGTCTGTTGTGTCATCGAGCAATATGTTCCGGAACAGTCAGGAAGTAACCTGCGATGGACTAGTGTTCTGACCATGAAGAGTTGCCCAATTCTCATCTGCTCACGCTACAGAAACCGGGATAGCATACAGCCATATGCTCCATTAGGCAAGATAGATTTATTTTTACTTTTTATTATGCTCCTGAATTTCCAAACTACCAGCACAGTTCTCAAAAAGTAGTGGCATCTAGGCTTAAATAAACTTCCACAATGTAAGCCAAATCAATCACTTGAGGAATTTTTCTGCAAGCATGCAATCCTACTGTTTAACTCTGGACAATCAAGGTACCTTCCGTATTGTATTCATCTGTGGTCTTTTAAAGCCTGATGTTTGAATATAGTTTGGTGAATCATCACCGCCACTGCTGGGTTCAGCTTTCACTGGATTCCGCATCGTCCTGTTGAATGTCCTACCATCCCTCCTGGCAACTTCACTGGACATTGTGCCCTTCAGACTGTAGCTGGACAGTGTTCTTCTTGCCTGACAAATAAATAAATGTTTGGTAGTATTTTAACTTGTAGTTGTAGTTCTCCAGCATTAAGATATTCCTTTTCATTTTTCAAATTGCTGAATTTTTGAAAAACAAATGTGAAAGATCTTCGCAAAAATGTATCTAATGTGTGTCTGAACTGCAAAGGTTGACTTCAGAAACAAAAGATGCATGCTTACTCATTTAACTCGTCACATCTGATATGTAGTCACCCTTTTTCAGTCACATTGTCATTAACAACACTGATTCATTATTTGGGAAGGTTCTGAAGTGGACAAGTTAAGCCATGCATGCAGCTTCTAGATAAATAGTTACCTGCTGGACCACTGTATTAACACTGCGTGTTCCATCAACTGATGATGCTTGGGGTAGATGCTGCTTTTGTCCAAACAAAACGTTAGGATGAGGTAAACTGACTCTTGAGCATACTGGAATTATAACAATGTTCATATGAATATTTACAAGACTTTTTTGCAGTTCAAAACTAACATAAGTTGTCAAGATAACCAAGCAGTGTTGGTACATTCTGCTTAATTTCGACTAAAATATTAATCAACCATACAATGTGAATAAAATCTTAAATTCATAAAACAACAAATCAAATTCAACTCACCTGAGCTTGGTTTTTGATGAGAACCAACTGTATTATTGCACTGCATGTCTTTATGCTTATTTTCAGGAATAGCTTTTGAAAATATGTTGTCGTCATCATCTCCATCACGAGATGTTGCAGGCAAGAAGAAGAAATCTCCACCATGATCCCCATGGTATTGCACATTCTTGTCATTCGTTTGATATGTAGAATCTATACACGCATCTAATATAGTCCTCTGACTATCACCCGTATCACTTAATGAAAATAAAGACTCAGTGTCTATCCTCCTCCTGGTCTTAGGGATATTATGCAATGGTGTTGATGTGTTACTGCCCATAACATTCCTAATCATATTAAACTGGTCGAAGCTTTCAGAGTCCGGGGACTGCTTAGAGTCCTGATTAAAATCATGGTAAGCAGAACACTCACTATCATTTTCTCCCATATTTTTATTTAATGTGATCCTTTCACTATCGTTTGATAGTTTTGTTAGATCAAACTTTGAGATGAATGGAGAATCTTCATGTATCAACTCAACTGAATCCTGATTACACATTGGACTTTCTATTGCTTTATATGCAATATTTTGAGGTTTAATTGCATTATCCTGTTCATCAAAAAACATGTCTTGGTCAAAATGTGGTAGACTTTGAGAATCTAGCAACTCCATTGTATCCTCTGAGAATGTGGAAGGACTGGAAAAGGAATCATTTCCAAACACTGGAGTCTTTGGTAAGGTCCCTCTTGAACCACTCCTTGCACTGTTTGTTGACCACGATCTTAATGTATTCTTAAAGCTGGGTACACCACTGTAACTAATAAAGGTTTTGTACTGTGCTAATATTTCCCTGCCTTCTGAACCTGTTTTGGATGTCTTATCTATCAATACATTAGATGCACCTGGACTTAAAAATGGGCTTTTCTGGTTTTGACTCATTGATTTGCTGTTTGTTCCATTAGATGCACTTTGACTTATGATTATGGGACTTTCCCGGTTTTCATGATCAGCGTTTGATACATCTGAAACTCCACTTTTGGAACTTGAACATGTTGACAATGAGAGGGCCGGTGAGGGCTCTTGTTTATTCATTACTATGGTGACATTTGGTGTTGACACATCTGGACATGGAGGGGGTGGCGTCATTACTGAAGATGGTAAATCGAAAAACGATGGATCCATATCTGAAAACATAGAGTCTGACTGGCTTTCGATAAACCTGTTTTGCGACTCATCAATTCTTTCCTTTATATTTCTTAATATCTGACCAGAGTCTGGTTGTTTTTTAATAACATTTACAAAGTTTTTGTCTAACTCTGGCACAGCCCTGCTCATACTTTGTGTCTCATCAAAATTCTTGTCTTCAGTGTCATCTTTATTGGAACTCCTTGAGCAGGCACCATTCATTGGCGTCAACTTTTGTTTATTCGACAATGATTCTGAGTCTTGATAATCTTTTTGACTCATTGCAGGTGAATTTATACAATTAATGTCCTCCTCTGATTGGGCATTCACCTTAGTTCTGATTTTTTCAATATCTGGTGTGATTTCAGAATTCTCAACATCTTCCTCTTGAGAATCTTCACTCACATTTGACAATGGTGAGAAACTTAATTCAAACATTCCACAGGCAGAACTAATTTCCTGATGGTCACTATTCTTTACTAATGGCAATTTAACGGAGCATTCATCCAATTCACATTTATTCAAGTTCTCATTCCGAGTATAACTATCACCTGCAACATCAACACAAGACTGTTCGGTATTCTGTTCAATTTCAGAGTCCTGTTTACTGAAACTTTCTCTGTTCACAGAACATTCAGAAATTGTTTTATGGAAAAAGTCACTTTTACCAAAATATCCATCTGATTTTGATACTGGAACCTGCTGTTCATTATCATTTTCACTTTTGATCAAAGTGTTTGGAATGTTTAAAGCACTGATGTTGTTTTGACTTCTTCTCTCACATGGTCTGGTCGGTGGTTTGAATTTCTTTGATTTGATGAGAGCCAGAATTTGTGATGCACTACGTTTCTCGACAACAAGATAATTGTTTGGATTCTCTGGTATTTGAGTTTCACCATCACTTATTTCATTTTTGCAGTCTTGCAAATTTGTCAAACTTTTGTCCTCATATTTCTGTTGTTGTAGACTTGCTGGAAGAACCAGTTCTGGTTGTGAACTATGTTGTGATTCTTTGACAGTATGTTTAACACTTTGGTGTTGGGAGTAAAGATTCATCAAACTGCCTTGAGACTTGCCGGTGAACGAGAATAAACTCATCTGTGGTGAGGGTTGAGGAGAGCTTAATGATCCTTTATCTTTAAGGTTAGGTTGTGAATCTCTAGGCACTTCTTCTTCAATGGGTTCTACATAGCTTGGTTTGATTTTTCTTGGTGGTATAAATCCCTGGAATAAAAATAAAATGAATGAAATGTTTAGCTTTATAATCACATAATCTGAAAAGGAGCTTTCAAATAATATATTAATTAATCTAATTATAAGAGTACAGAAAACTAAGGTTTGAAAACGGTTCTTTTCTCAAACCGTATTTGAAATATCAGTCATTCATTTACTTTAGAAAATGGATCACATAAACAAAGAAATAAATAATTTCTTTGTGTCAGAGATAAGACTGAACCCAGCCCATTGTTGATTTCCATACACTGAATCAGTTGTGGGGACTGCCAAAGCAAGATGAGAGAAAAATCGCAGCTCGATTTGATCGACAGTGCCAGTCACGTCACCAGCATAAATTATTCAGTACTAAAAGTTAACAGACTCAAAATATTGAGGGGCTGTGGGAAAGAAAATATCAGAGATCTAAAAGCGATATATAACATAAATTCATGAATAGACTTTACCATTCTCTTTCTCTTACAGCCCGCCCGCTTCACTAGATTCACTTCAGGTTGTTTTGGTTCAGGCTTGTTTTCTTTCTCACTACAGCCATCACTACTGACAGACTCTTTCATGGTTTCTATAGTGATCAAATGACGATCAGTCTCAATATCAGCTCCAACAGCAACCTGGAGTAAGAAGGAAAAGAGTTAACTTGAAATAATACATCACTTGCAGTTCAAGAAAATAATTGTTACTCATAAAAACAATATCAATAGAGGGTCCAAGATTGGTTCACTAACATCAAAGTAATATTTACAATTTTGTTTTCATTAAGTCAAAAACCTTTTGAACCAAGTTAAAAAATTCTGCCTTGGCTTGATAACAAACATTATTTTCAAAATAAACGATTTGCAAATAACGTTTTGGAGGTATTTGTGTTGGAAGTTCAAGTCCAACCATTGTTGTTGAGCAACACTCATGTTCCCCACACTACACAATATTTACCTGTGCAGCACTGACAAAAAAGGATTCCAACTTTGTGGACTTGACATCATACAATACAGCCTACAAATGAAATGAAGAAAGATGTAGTAATAAAATGATGTGTTTTGTAAGCTTAATTAATGCCAAAAAGGAAGTTTAAATCATGTACGTGTTAAACAAGATTTTAATTGATAGTAGATTTAAATCAACAGGAAACAAATAAAATTGGAAAACAATTATTGTTCAAGTGTTTATCATGATGATAAAGTAGATATTTTTTCACTGTGTCAAACTATACATCATTTCTCAAAATCAAACAACAAATTAAAATTTCAACTGAAAAGTTTCATGTTTAGACAGTTCAACTCACCCGTGTACCATCATTTACTCGTAACACTCCATCCTGCCAAGTCTTTGCCTTTTTCGTCTTTTGGTGGGTGTACAGAACCTGAGACAAATATCATGATGTAACCATAGTAACAAATGAAAATAGGCTGCTTGTTGTCAGAATGTAAGAAAAACACCAACCAAAAGAAACTTTACAATTGGAAGAATTATTAATCAGTTGAGAGCACAGTTAATTTCTGATAAATTCTACTGCAATTTTATTACTTACTTCAAATGATTTCTCCATTTTTCAACATCACAGATAACAATGTTCTAAAAGATTTATCCATAGTACACAATCTGCAAAAAAAACATTCAAATGCTTATCAGTCGGAAGTGGTGAAAGTAGGGTGATCAGGGATGGCAGCCGTTGTATATTAATTACCACTGATTACTAAACCGACTCAACTCAAAATCTCTTTCTTTGTTTCTTCCTTTTTCTGCTCATTCCTACAAAGAATATCACACATTTCTTGTATGCATCATGAAAACCTGTTGAAAACTTATATAAAACAAGTAAAAAACTTTTATTATTGTTATCAATTTTATAACAGAAAGCGCCTCATTTAGTCATTAGTGCCAAGACTCAATCTCACAAAAAGGAGGAACACTATTTATTGTGGGTGACCAGTGCCACTGGCAGTGGTGATTCAAGTCAACGTGGCTTCATAAGCAAACCTATATATCAGAAATAAACATGAAAAAAATCTCCACCTCTAGGCTGCAGTGTTCTCCACATCAGAAAATTCAAACACGTTGCATTGTATAATTTTATAATTTGGTGAAACTTGACACGCGTCGCTTCGCGCAAAAAACCGAATGCATGGTGGTGAAATCAATTGTCTTGCAATTTTTATTTAAGATTTTCTCTTAATTTTCAACAAACTGAGCATTTTAATAAAATAAACTAAAAAA